>JAHWFO010054683.1:913392-936890 GCA_023313115.1 Rhysida immarginata
TTGCAATTAAGATGTGTCAATTATAAACAAACAACGAGTTAAATACTTAAATTCTTTGGTGATTTAAAAATCTCGATCGAATTTGCATTTCCACCGAATTGTCGTCCACCCAACTGACGTTCACCGAATTGTCGCATCCACCGAATTGTCGCGTCCACCCAATTGACGTCCACCCAATTGTCGCGTCCACCGAAATGACGTTCACCGAATTGTCGCGTCCACCCAATTGACGTCCACCGAATTGTCGCATCCACCCAACTGACGTCCACCGAATTGTCGCGTCCACCGAATTGACGTTCACCGAATTGTTGCTCACCCAACTGTCGTCCACCGAATTGTCAACCACCCAATTGTCGGGCTCCCCTTTTTAACTAGCAGCGCGCCTAGTGGCAAATTGGCGAAAAAATATAAATGACAACGTGAATGATTTCTCAGATCTTCGATAGCAAAATCCCGTGTTATTAGCGTGGGATTTGCTAAAATCTATTTTTAAATTTTTTTTTTTATTTACAAAATTAACAAAAATAATTACAAAATTTACAAAAGCCACCAAAATTGAATGAGGAGTTTTGCTCGTGAGATTTTGGTTTAAAATCTAAATTACACTTACATCGCTTTATTTAAGTGTCCAAACGGACAGAATATAAAAATAGAATAAATAATCACACTCAAAAATCGCTGTATTTTAAAATACAAACGGACAGATTATAAATGTAAAAATAAAATAAATACAAATTAATAGTTTCAGTAAAAAAAAAAAAAAAAATCAAGTCTAAAGATGATATAAAATTCAAAAGATAATATATAAAAATTTAGAATTTAGCTCTGTATATAAAACCTTGTTAAATATTATAATTTTACCAAGTATTTAATTTAAAATACAAAAATAAAGTGATTTAAAATTCCCCAATAGTGTTTAAATCATGTCTTATAATCTGTATGTTTTCCTCAAAAATCAATTTTTTTAACTTTTTATTTTGCAACATTCTATTATTACAATTTTTTATTGTTAAAGGAATTAGATTATAATATCGTAATAACATATAATCTGTTTGTCTTTGTATTGAAGTATATTTAATTAGAGGTATTTTCCTTACGTTATTTTTTTTATGTCCTCATATCATATGGATTGTTTTTCAAAGATTCCATATTTATTTCCTTCAGTGCATATTTACATATTCTTAAAATATGCAATTGGTAATAGTTTTACGGACAATTTTTTCATTTTTCAAAAGATATTTTATCATATACTGTTGTAATAATATAATTGGTTTCAATGTTTTGAAAGTCGCACCCCAAATTGGTAAACAATATTGCAGAACAGATTGAAATAGTGCTTCAAAAATTTGCTTCAATAAAGGTCCCCCTCCCCCTACTTATCGTTTTAAGCATACGCAAAGAGATCGATATTACTCGCAGCTTATTTAAATTATGAGTTATATGACTTATGATCCAAAATAAGTTCTAAATATAGAAAGGAGTCGGCCTTTTGTATTTGTTCACTTCATTTAACTCTTCTACATTATTTTTCATATTTATACTACCAGTGTTTCGTTTCATATTACATCCAAAAAATTCATTTACATAGTTCCATTTCTTTTTAAAAGAAATTGCTGATTCAATGCAGATAATGTAATATTTATATTTACGTTTTCTAATGAGTTACAACTTCGTTTCTGATTTTTTTATATTTTTCTTTTAATTCTGCATTACTGAATTGTTGTAATAATTTTTCCCGCATCTTTCTCTCTTTTTTTTTTATCAATTTAATTACTCCATTTGTTATCCAGGATTTAAGTTTTCTATACCTATCTTTTACTACACTTTTTCAGTTCTATATATTATTCCTTCTTGGATTTTAGAATGAAAATATTCATGCTTTTCATTTAAATCTTTTACTTGTTTCACACATTCCAATCCGTACTTTGAATGAATTGCTGAAACATATGAAATTCATTTTTCATATTTTCTATCAGAAGGAATACATTTTTTCTATTTTTTCATCAATTATTTTCGTGTATGTGTTACTACATCCATAAATACAACAATTTGTACGACCAATTCTTGTGTCCATGATTTTTTAAGATAAACTGCAGCACACTTTCTCCAGTGAAAGCACGTTCCATATCATTTAAGTTTTTTCTAACGATCGCCACCAGACTGCGCTGTCGTCAACGTTCTCGTTTATTAAAAAGAAATTAATCCCCCCCCCCCCCCCCCGCCTCCCGAGTAGAATAAGGCAAGTCATCTATTTTTACCCCTTTATCTGCACTTTTTACCTCTCCCCAAGTTTTTTTTAATAAATAAATTGATATTCTCGAACGTTATATGTAAAAAATGTAAACAACCTCGTATCTTCTTTCCTTTCTCATCATTTCCGAAAGTATGATATATCACATGCCATATGTTGCAATAATTCTAAGGACCAAGTGACTGCCACCCCCGCAATCCGACCCCACTGGAACAACTGGGCCTAAACTTCATAGTAATGTATATCTTGCCTGAAGGAATCTGGATACTGGATTTTACGCCTTTACGTACCTAAATAGCATATAGATATGTTGCCCGTTCTGAATCGCATCCCCCTAATTCCGAGATCCGTATACCAGTCAAAATCAAACTAAATAGTGCAGATGATCATGCCCATAATAAGCTACATTCCGAATTTCAACCTTCTAGGCCTCAAAAAATGTAGAAATTATGAAGGGGACGGACTGACATTATAAAACCAATAGGTAGCTCCATTCTAATTCTACTTACGAGGATCATTCAAATGAAAACCGGAAATATTTTTTTACAGCTCCTTTATTACAGACAGAGTTGGTACACTATTTTTCAATGTAGTCCCCATCTTTTCGATGCATTTCCGCCATCGAATCTGGAAGGCATGGATAACTCGAGAAAAAAAAAATCTTCATATAATGGAGATCTTGCTTATAGGAATCTGCATAACGAATTTCACTCCTTTATATGCATAAATACACATAGACCTTTTGGTTCCCTCTAATTTTCACCCTCAAAACTCCGACCTTAGTGGGCTAATCAAAACCAAACTAAATAGTGAAGGTGCACATGCCCGTAGTAAGCTACATTCCGAATTTGAACCTTCTACCTCAAAAGGTGTTGAAATGATGAAGGGTGATTCAAATCGTGTGTAAAATAAAACCAATAAGTAGCTCCATTTTCCCGCTACTTAATAATAAGCTTATAGATTATGAGCACTTGAGCAATCGTGCGTCGACAAAGCGATTTCACGTGCGCGCGCCGATGTGAATAATGCTTAAAAGATGAACAGAAAGTAACAATGTATTCCTTCTTGATAAATCGATTGTTATATGACATGCCATTATCTTGATATTCTTTACACTCACTGTTTTAACACATGAATTCGACTTGAAGGGGTCCACGAAATATTCTGAAAAGTTGATACGGCCGAGCTGAGATTTTGATGGTCATATTTCTGAAAACCGAATTTGAAAAAGTTAATCCGTTTTCAAGTTATCGTGCAAACGGCGGACGGACGGACGGCTGGATAAACGTACAGACCAAGGGCGCATTGTTATAAGTAGCTTTTATGCTAAAGCTCCTAATAACATGAAATACAACTGAGGTAAATTTACTGACATATAATATTAATCCTTCGAACATAAATATAGAAGACAAAGTCCGTCTATTTTTATGCTCGAAGTATTAAACATATTTGCTTCTCAACTTAAGTAGCCTACATGAAAGTAAACAACATGGACAAATTGGAAATTTAAATGAAAGTATTTGTCCGTTTATTAGGAGCTTTAGCATAAAAGCTACTTACAAGAATGCGCCCTTCGTCTGTACGTTTATCCGGCCGGCCGTCCGCCCTTTGCAAGATAACTTGAAAACGGATTAACTTTTTCAAATTCCGTTTTCAGAAATATGACCATCAAAGTCTTAGCAGGGAAGAGGGAGAACCATCTAAGTCATAGTTCTCCCTCTTCCATGGTCTTAGCTCGGCCGTATCAACTTCTCAGAATTTTTCGTGGACCCCTTCAAGTGCTCAAAATCTATATTATTAAGTAGCGGAAGAATGGAGCAAGTTATTGGTTTTATAATGTCAGTCCTTCATTATTTGTACATTTTTTAGGTAGAAGGTTGAAATTTGGAATGTAGCTGCCTATGGGCAGATGTACATGCCATATTTAGTTTGGTTTTGATTCGTACACTGGGGTCAGAATTAAGGGGATGGGATTCAGAGAGGACAACATATCTATGTGCTATTTAGGTACGTAAAGGCGTGAAATGCAGTATCCAGATTCCTCTAGGCAAGATCTACATTACTATGAAGTTTAGGCCCAGTTGTTCCATGGTCTTTAGAACTATGGCAACATAAGGCATGTGATATATCATACGTTCGGAAATTATGAGAAAGGAAAGAAAATACGAGCTTTTTTACATTTTACATATATTACGTTTGAGAAAATTAATTTTTTGATTAAAAAAAATTTGTGGAGAGGTAAAAAGTGCAGATGGACAAAATTTGAGGGAAAAAATAGATGATTGCAGAATCTGCTACTTAACTTATCCGAGTCGGCGGGGGGCGGGGGTTAATTTCTTTTTAATAAATGTATAAATGTATTTCTGCTTCACTGCTAAAGCTCCTCCTTGGAATGTTTACAAGATTTTATTTTCTTTGCTTTTAGGTACTAAAGTTCAGAAGTAAATGTGTTTAATGTTTAAAACTCATGAATACTGCCGAAAACAGTATGAAACCCAGCCAATTCAAGCTCAAGGAGAAATGCCTATCATGTGCTTACACAGAGCGAGAAACGGAAGGGGGAGAGAGCACCACTACAACAATGAATGTTCATATGCTATTTAATAAATTCCCTTCATATGATTGTTTACATACTGTTGAATAAATGCATACTTGTTGTAAGGTGCATAAGGTTATCATTGCAGTACAAACAATAAATGAACCCCTTTGACGAAGATATGCTCTCAATAAGAGAGTTGCAGCTGAAATGTGATTGCGTGCAATAAGAGCTAATTTTTTGGATTAGTGATTTCTACATACATGTAGTTTTTTCAGGATTCTCCACAGTTTGGTAGATCTTTGTCTTTATTACTAACAAGTTATAACAAATCTGTCTATAAAAGCCTGATGCATACGAGAAGAGGATATGACAACCCCTCCCCTGGAAAAATCACTACCAGGCACCTCCCCCTTCCCCTTCCTCCGAACGGTATATCTCACAGTTGCAGATGTTTTCAAAATCAGAGCTTATTTTGGTCGAAATGAGCTCTGTCACGTATTTAAGAGCAAATGCGCAGTGGAAACGTTAGAATTAAAGGAACGGACAACAGAGTATAGCTTTTGGCTTAATTAATTTATTTAATAACAAAACTTCAGTTAATTAAGTACAATCAAACTATATAATAGACGGGCTACGATCTTGCTTACACGCAAGAAACGCATGAGGACATTGCCTTGCTATTCTCTCTTTGGCATTCCATAGCTAAAGCAGAGTAACGGCTTGTGAATTAAGTGAAAACACGTGATGGTCTTCCGTGATGGTCAATATCAGCCAGAACTGGTTCAAGGGTATGTGGTTTAGTGGTACCATTATGGTCCACTGGAAACTTTCAATGTTAAGATATGGCATGTATTATATCAAACAGCTTGAAATAACATGTCATGGTTGAATATTACCGTCAAATTAATGATAGTCGAAATAGGTTCAATGGTATGTGATTTCATGGAACCAGTATGGTTTAGGGGAAACTTTTAAAGCTCAAATTTGGGATGTAATATTTCAAACAACTTGGAATTACGTGTCATAAATGAATATAATGTAAAATTAATGATAGTCGAAATTAGTTCCAAGGCAGCTGGTTTAGTGGACCCATTATGGCTCAATGGAACTTTCAATGCTAAGATATGGCATGTAATATATCAAACAACTTTGAATGAGGTGACATGAATGAATATAACGTAAAATTAATATTAGTCGAAATTGGTAAATTGGCACCGGCTATAGTACGACGCTGCTTTGTGGTCGTATGTTCGTAGCGCTGACGGTACACCCTGTCTCCATAGCTTTTATGACTTTTACGATGCATATCTTGCGTGGGCGTCCGTTCGCCTCTTTTCCGAGTTTCATCTAATGAAGGATTGGCATAAACTAACCCTATAGGGGTAACCTTTTTACCCGACAAGGGGAACCTACTGTCCCTCTCCTGCTTATCCCCTTTTCTACCTGTCCTAACTTTAGTCTCTTTAGGCTTTCTAAGACTAAATTCAGTATAGGGCTGACTAATGGGTTTGGACAGCAACGACCCTTACACTGCGAATTAAATCGCCTAACCCCGTTTAAAATGCGACTATGAACTCGCGTTTCCTCATTTTGCA
Organism: Rhysida immarginata; assembly: GCA_023313115.1. NCBI lineage: Eukaryota > Metazoa > Arthropoda > Chilopoda > Scolopendromorpha > Scolopendridae > Rhysida > Rhysida immarginata. The sequence continues at coordinate 919,778 of JAHWFO010054683.1, forward strand.
CTGTATCCTGCGTTTTACACGAAACGTCGGATACCCTGGGTGTAGTAGCCCTGTTAAAAGAACACGCCTTGTTTAGACGGTCTTTATTTTTACTGTTTGATTGTTGGCGCATTATTTTATGTGCAGAGGCATAATATGTACTCCGCCGACTTCTATCTTTGGACGAGTCCCCCATTACTTTATGACTGTCGTTAACCATCCTCGTTTGGCATCCCTTTTCTCTTTTGCTTGATTAGGGGTTTGCAAAAAGTATAGGAGCCCTTGGATATGTTTGTTTAACTAAAATTTCGGCCTTCTTTAACTAAGACTTCTTTTTCCAAAGCTTCTATTGCCGAAATTATTGAATGAAGTTGGATACCTAATTCCCCGGGTAGGCCTAACGGGCCTAATAGTTCGGGCTCTACGGTCTGACAACCTGTAGTTTTGGTTGCTTTTCCTGCGACAATCTCCGCCTGCAACTTCTTTCTTATAGAAGACTTTGAATAAGTGTCGTTCTGAAATGGGTTCACTGTTATGACATCGGTGGCGACTGTGAGGGCCCTTTATCATTCTTTACTTTAAACACTAATAAAGCCACCTTATCGGGTGCTGAAGTATAAGCTAGGTGCATGCCGCTTGGAGCGCTAGTGAATTCGCACCTGGTGGTGGCTAAATCAACTAGAGTCGGGAGAGAAACGCAATGCTTACGTTGAGTTAGCTGGTATTTAAGAATTTCATATTGACACTCACCATGGAAAATGTGTTTAAATTAGTTTTTTATGAAATAATTTACAGTTCATCTTTTCGAGCAAGTATCATAAAAAAGGGAAATAATTAGTTGATTCAAAGAATATGGATTCTGTGAACAAAGAAATTTATAGTAGTCACAGAATGTCGGACAATGCCTGCCTCAAACAAGCATAATGAGTAATGAATTTTAAAGGGGTGGTTCTCAAAGAACCAAGCACTGCTACCTCAGGTCTATTGTACTAGACCCAATGACGAAGAAAGAACGCTTATGAACAGGACAAACACAAACATCCATGCCCTCGGCGGGATTCGAACCCGCGACTCGCTGGTGTCGAGAGCTGAAAGACCTGTGCCTTAACCCTCTCGGCCACTGAGCCGGCCAAACAAGCATAAATAAACCAACTTATAAAATCATATTATAATGAGTGCTATCAAAATTTCATTGTGACTTAATTAGAAATATTGAATATTAAACATTCACCAGACGCAGATTACTTTTGTTGACCGTGAATTACCGCTGAAAGCGTTGAACTTTTTTGTCAGTCACATTGGATGTCGAACATCAAACTATTGAAATGTAATCAGGATGATTGTTTTTCGTTTCACCAATGAAATGATCGCTGCATACATACGATTTTGAGGTGGGCATCCATTCGTCACCTGTAATTCTGTGGAACATAATGTTCAATCATAATTAAATTATGATACTGAATAAATATTTTATTTGATTAAAAACAAATCTTAAGTTTTTCGCTTCATAAACTGGATCATTTCTGCCTCCGTTTAGTTTCCTACGGCTTGGACGGAAACTTGTAGAAATGAATTTGTTTTTCCTGCTTTTTTGGCAGTTTTATACCTATTACCACATCCTACTGTACTGCAGTTGTTATTTGACATCTTTAAAATTAATTGGTATACCTATAATATAGCACAAAAGCAATAACTAGTCTATTTTTGCCTTTTGTTTTACCTTGTGCACGCATGTAAACAAAGGAACTCTCCCGAAGCTAACGCAAGAAACGCTCACCAGAGTCCGCACACTTTGCGCTTACACCTAGCTTATTGACTCCGGAATTATTTGCTGGATAAGTTCGCGTCAATAAGTGAAGAATTAGATTTAGCACCTACAATGTTGTGCACTAACCCGTTTGGATTGAAACCATTCTCCCTTTGTTGGGAGTGCCTTTCACTGTCTTGCAGTCCTGAGCCGGTCGAATATGCAAGCTCCGCCTCGCTGCATTTAAAATCTAAATCCCTTTCTGATTCGCTTGCGACCAGGGTACTACAATGACCGTTGCTACAGACTCTAACATCGCCAGACACCTCTTTCTTGCGACTAAGGGCCTTGTCTGCAGTTCGGCCTCGGTGGCTCAAGGGTTGCGTGATCGCCTCTGATGCCCGAGGACGCGGGTTCGACCCCGGCCGAGGACGACGAGGATTTTTTCAGGGGGAAAATCCTGAGATCACGCACTTCCTTCGGAAGGGAAGTAAAGCCGTTGGTCCCGTGTAGTCGTTTGCCGGCTGCACGTTAAAGAACCCTTGCGAGGCAAAATTTGCGGCCCCTATAAGACGCCGTCCTGAACTGACCATGGCAGTTGAAAAGGACGTTAATACCAAACAAACCAAATGTCATGATTGTTCTGCTAAAATATCAGGTCATTCTGACGAGTAGTTTTCAAATTATCGATTTTTAAAATCGTAACTTTAATTATAATCACCCTGTATATACTCTGAGGACTAAATATCAAAGCCCAACGAGAAATTGACTGCTTCTTAGGACCAAGCTGACGCTCTCAAAAGAAACAAATTAAGACGTGACTTTTGAGAGCCAGAAGCACGCCCCAAAGATACATTAGACCAATAAAATTATCAAATACGACACGCATGTCCCCTTCTCTTTTAAATTGAGAAGGACTAACAGTGAGCACTTGATAAGAGGGTAGCAAAAAATATTTTTGACTGCGAATCCGCCTAAGCCGCGCGCCCGCAAAAAATGGTTTCTAACTATTTTTGCCAAGGGTGGGACGGGCGGGAATAAAATTTAAGTTTAGCTGGGTCCAAACCACGAACTGCTAATACGCCTGCCAAGTGCATACTCTGTGCCACGTATTTAAGAGCAAATGCGCAGTGGAAACGTTAGAATTAAAGGAACGGACAACAGAGTATAGCTTTTGGCTTAATTTATTTAATAACAAAACTTTAGTTAATTAAGTACAATCAAACTATACAATAGACGGGCTACGATCTTTGCTTATACGCAAGAAACGCATGATGACCTTGCCTTGCCCGATCTGAGAAACAGGACTCAGATTTATACATAAAATGATGGAGCTGTTAAAAGAAAAGCAGCTCGACGCAGTAAGACTGCGGATAAATAGCTAATAAACTGGAGCGGTCATAAAGACGCGCTATTAACTAAATGAACGATTAAAGTTACAGTAGCACTTTAATATAGAGAATTTACAAAGAATTGGGCCAATAATAATTAATAATTTAATGCCCAAGATCGCTAAGCTTAATTACAGTGGGACATCGCAGAGGCAGTATTGTTTCTGGAAGAGCAGGAACATGGGAATGAAGAGAACTCTCCAGCTAACTTGCTCGCTGCGTGTCCACAGCTGCACCGTACGTAAACGGCGACGCAATAGCGCTTAATGTTCGGCTTGAAGCCGTTGATAACTAGAATATAGGGAAAAAACAAAAATAGAAAGTGAGAGACGTGTAACGGTCTCTTATCTTAACCTTACAATCTAAGCAAACGCAAATGAGGGCGGTGCTCGGCTCGACTGCTAAGAGGAGGATATAATGCGTTAATGGCAATTCCCTAGAGCAGCCAAACAACAGCATGAATAGCACTTAAGCAACGCGCTCGAGCGGGAAGATTGAGTTTAAATATACGAGCGAGACTGAGATTAAGGTGAGGGCAAAATTTGCTAGCCAAAGAAAATTGACCCACCTTGAGTAGGGAACCAGGGCGCCCAATCCATGTCGCCAGAAGGCTTCATGCGTCCAGGGAGTAATCCAAACACAGGATTCGCCGGGAATCCAGGCAGGGTCCAAAAATTCCAGTAGCACAAGTGAGGAGGCGTCCAGGTTAGCTGCGACGACCAACGTACGCAAAATGTTGACCTCGCTCGGAGCGGCTACGATGTTGAAGAGGGCGGAAGGCGACTCTGGCGTCTGGACGGGTGTTTCGTTCTCTGTCGTGCACGTGCTGTCTTCTGAAAACACGCTGTCCTCGTCGCTTGGCAATTCAATGAAACGGGGCTCACTGGTCGAAGCTGCAAAGTTCGTATCACGAGAGAATGAAACAAATAAAGTCCAAGATAAATGGCCACGAGACCGGGGGAACTCTCGCGTTCGCACTTAGAAAACCTTGACGAGCTCGTCGGCCTCCTGCGGCCACGGTTCCAGAAAATCCGGTCGTTATTCTGGAGATCGACACGATTCCTCCAGATCGGAATTTTACGTGACTTATTCCTTCGGTTCCGAGTCTCGTCTCCTCTATTTGAATCTTCCCGCTCAGAAACGACGCGCTCGCGCCGCTTTCTGCGTCGCTTCCGTCTCTTCCGCCTACGGCGCTTTCTCTTGCAGTCGCCATCTGAGGCGGTTGTAAACTTAGCAAAATTGTCAAGAGATGGCGACGCTGTTTCTCCAAGCTTGCTCTCCGATTGAGAGAGACGACCGGGAGCCTTGGCCAAAAATTCTGTCACCACACCTGGTGACAAGCTCTACTTTGGTTAGTTTATTCTGATCGAATTTTATCTTACAGTATACACATCAGAGCAAGTTTTACCCCACCTATTTGTAGATACATGTATTAGACAAGACGACACTGAACTCTCAGTAACAGCAAATAATAGGTAAATTCTTTTTGTCTTTAAACATCTTAACGTCTTTATGTGTATATTATCAGAATGGACGGTGTATTTGTTTTATTCCTTTAACGTCAAAGTCTACGCTGATCGGCAAGAGCACAAGCACGCTATAATAAAAGATTCTTCTTTTGGAAGATTTATACACTACATGATCAAAGGAGTTGGGACACCCCTGTGAACACCTTGAGTGTTTCTCCTGGACTGGACTGGGCCCGCTCATCAAGGTGGACGGAAACCTCAATGCTGATGGCTACAGGACCATTCTGGATAACAGGGCACTTCCAGCGCTGTGGGAACACTTCGGTGACAGGCCGTTCCTCTTCCAGTACAACAATGCGCCTTGCCACAAAGCAAGACCCATATCCGACTGGTTTGACGAGATGCGGGTTAAAGAACTGGATTGGTCCGCCCAGAGTCCTGATCTCAACCCCATCGAACATCTTTGGGACGAATTGGAAAGACGTGTGAGATCCAGAATGGTTCGCCCTACATCTGTCCAGGAACTGACCACGACACTCCTCAAGGAATGGAGCTGGATCGGTCTACACATTGAAGGAATGGAGCTGGATCGGTCACATGTACACATACCGTAAACTTGTGGACAGTATGCCATGTAGGGAGGAGGCACTGATTGCAGCTCGGGGTGGTCCTACACGCTACTGATTGAAGCTTTTTGCGGCTTTACGGTAGACCAACAGGTGTCCCAACTCCTTTGATCATGTAGTGTATATGTCGCAGACACATAGCGTAATTGGACACTTCGGGAAATGTCCAGACACTTCGCGAAGTGTCCAGTTGCATTGGACTCATATTACAGTATCTGTCTGGACAATTCGCGAAGTGTCTAGACACTTCATGAAATGTCTAAGGCAAGTCAGACCGATCGAAGCCAACGAGAAAGACAGGCCTCGAAGCGGAAAAGTCACCTGACCAACTGGGTCTGAACAACAATCCAATCTTCATTGTCTCCATCTTGGATTTTAACAATCAGTATTTTTTCGTTTGTTGGAAACAATGAAGGTTGGATTGTTGTTCAGACCCAGTTGGTCAGGTGATTTTTCCGCTTCGAGGCCTGTCTTTCTCGTTGGCCTCGAGACCGATACAGTGACGATGTCAAATCCCGTGCAGGAAAATTTTAGCTATCGCAATGACAAAAAACTGTTTTAATATTTGCCATATTATAATTATCTGAAATTTAAAATTTTTTATACGAATTTATTTTATATATTATTTTCAAAAAAAAATGGTTTAGTTATTAGTAATAAATTTCAACAATTTTTTGCAATGATTATTTTAGTTTTTATAAAACTAAAAAAATGTAATTGTATAAATAAATATTAATGCAAAGTAAAACTTTTTGAATGGTTTTGGTATAAATTTCTTGTAATATATTCGGTTTTACCTTGTGAAATAGATGTCAATCTCAAAAACAAAATTCTATGTGAAAAATTTAATAAACGGAAACTGAAATGATTATTCAAAGAAATTGAAACAAGAAGAAGGAAGCATAAACAATTTATGGTGAATATTATAAGATAATACTGAATATTAATTCTAAAAAAGTAATAAAATGGATAAAAAGAAACACAAATTTCATTGAGAGATCTCAGTTGCGCTGGTATGGCCACGTGATACGGATGCCGCAAACTAGTCTTCCTAGGCAGTTGTTATTTTCCAAGCCGGTGGGTAAGAGACCAAGGGGTCGGCCTAGAACCAGGTGGCTAGACTACATGGAGAATCTGGGTTCGAGTCGCTTGGATATTACCAGGGATGACATGCGCCTGATGGCGGAAGATCGCGATCGCTGGAGATCCTCCATAGGGCTGCTGCCCCCGCGACCCTAACGGATAAGCGGGTTTGAAAAGTAAGTAAGTAAGTACAAATTTCATTTTTCTTTATTTAATATTTATTTTCATTCTAAACAAACATGAGTTTGGACTGATTTACAAAACAGTATTTGTGGATGAAACATATGATATCAAAATTAATTAAAAGTGTTTCAGTATTAAGGCACGGCATACTACCTTGGCATCTGCTATTGCATTGCCTACCGTCCTTTTTACATATACATCTTTTTATTGAGCAATATTTTTTAGACAGTTTGCAAGAACACTTAAAGTATCCTTGCCCTCCGGTACTTTGTTTAACAGCTTTTCGCAATGTCAATTCCTTCGTAAAGTCAATTTCCTTTTCGTTTAAAAATAGTTAAACCAGCCTTCTTGATATTCTCGATTCCGAACCAACCTTTTACAATTCCATGTTTGCATCCTATTTGATATAAACCACTTTTTTCAGTGGTCACAACACCTACGAGATTTTGTGGATCGACTGGCTCCCTGTCAACCTTTGGAATTGTTAAAAGTATACAATCTCCTACCGCCAACGTGGGCAATTTCTAAATCTCGATTGCTGTTGTACGCTTATGTAAACGCTTTAACATTCCCCGTTTACGCCACCCATTACTCATACACACGCACATTATTATTTGAATGTGAATGAATATTTATATCACATAAGCAAGACATCGTTTGGCGCATTACACGGAAAGTGGAATGAAGAGCTTCAATTTTAAAGGTAAACTCCACACTTAAAAAAACTTTGTTTAAAATGAAAGATGAAGGTCTCAATAACAACGTAGCATGTATAAAAATTTTCAATTCGAACTCAAAATTGATAAAATATATAAAAAAACTTTCATTTTTTCCCTCCCCCTGAGATCGACATTGGAGCGAGCACTGGCGCAATGTTTCGGAAACTGTTACGTCACAAGTTGCTGAGAAGTGAGAAGGAGTGTCGAAATCGTGACGTCACACATTGGATGCTATCGGTTTCTTCCTTCCTCCGAGATCGGTTAGTTGTCAGTTGGGTATCGTAATGGATTATGGATATGAAACAAGACCGATAGTGACGACAGCGATTTTGATAACAGTGACAGCGATGTAAAGGGCCGTTAGCAGAATTAAATGCTACTGCAACTTCTGCGATATACATCCCTATGCATTAAACCGTGAAACGGGATCTTCTGCTTGCCGCGTCGGCGTGTGCACATTAGGGCGGCATGTGCCTTACACAGCAGATAGGCCTACCTCATTCCTTCGGCGTTTAGCACAAGCTGTTGCGGTCGTTGTTCTTGAAGAACGCCAGGCCCGTTTAGGGTTGGAAGAGCATCTAGTTCCACCTTATACGTGATCTAGTTTCAGCGAATTTCTTGTTAGGACCGATAGGTACTTATGTTTTCACAATGTGCCTCTGTCCGTCTGTCTGTCTGTCTGTTGGTGCTCTAGCTTTCGAACGCTTCCGAATTTTCGACTTCCGCTTTCGCCATTCGACAACTTAGGGAAATCGAAAGACTGAGTTCGCTGGTGGAAAAAATCGGTGAACTTCCGGTTCAAAAGTTCAAAAATAATATAGGGGACCACGTTTTTTTACTATACAATTCCATGTATAAATGGCCTGTGCACTGCCAAATGCTCTTCTCTCTTTGGCATTCCATAGCTAAAGCAGAGTAAAGGCTTGTGAATTAAGTGAAAACATGATGGTCTTACGTGAAAGTCAATATCAGCTAGAACTGGTTCAAGGGTATGTGGTTTAGTGGTACCATTATGGTCCACTGGAAACTTTCAATGCTAAGATATGGCATGTATTATATCAAACAGCTTGAAATAACATGTCATGGTTGAATATTACCGTAAAATTAATGATAGTCGAAATAGGTTCAATGGTATGTGATTTCATGGAACCAGTATGGTTTAGGGGAAACTTTCAAAGCTCAAATTTGGGATGTAATACATTATATCAAACGACTTGGAATGATGTGTCATGAATAAATATAACGTAAAATTAATGATAGTCGAAATTAGTTCCAAGGCAGCTGGTTTAGTGGACCCATTATGGTTGATCGGAATTTTCAAAGCTGAAATATGGCATGTAATATATCAATCGACTTGGAATGATGTGTCATGAATGAATATAACGTAAAATTAATGATAATTCTATTTGGTTCCATGATTCATGTTTTAATGACACCATTATGAAACCATTGGAAACTTTCAATTCTAAGATATGGCATGTAATTACTTATACTTATATTATCAATAGATAGTTTGCGTTAGGCAAATTTTAACAATAGCTAGTAGCTAATCATTCCTTCAATGGTACTTGCTTACGTAGAAAAGCTTTGGTAATAGTTTATGAAGAAAGAATTGACCCTTACATAGAAGACTTTAACAATTAACGCTTATTTCATTAAATAGGAATGCTTAAAAATTAAAGGATTCGTATATGTTCTAATCTATAGAGAATTGCTACTTTCCCTATTTAACTTTTCATGTAGTTTTATTCAGTTTGAACTGTACATTTCCCTTAGAAGTACGCCTTTCTTAGCAACCTCATCTAATTCTTTTCGAAAGGCTTTTTTACAAATCAAATGCTTTCCTTTTCGTTCTCGAATGCTCTAAAATCCTATCGGTCCTGTGCTTTCGTTTACCTGACTTGTTTGAATACTGAATTTAAAACGGTGGATGCGTTGACAAAGCAAAACGCGTCAAAATGAGCTGAACACACGATGCTGTTTGGAGTTGGATACCAGTTTCCCACTGTTTTTTAATCGATTCTAATTTTGGAAATCTATGAAACGTGAAATTTCTATCCGACTGTCTATTTAAACATCCAAACAGAGAACAAATTGAAGGCATTCCGACATAAAGCAGGTTAAGATTTTGCGGTGTTCGAATAAATCTCCCATCACATTTTTTTTAAGGAAAATAAAATGAAAAAATATAAACCTCCACATATTATCTGACTTGCAGCCATTAAAGTTTTACTACATTTTAAATCTTTATAATTTATGATTATTTAATTTGTATTAGTGTTTTTTTTAGACCCGAGATGCTCTGCAGGCAACAGAATGTTGCAGACCGAATTGTGGCTGCGGACTTCATCAAGGTTGGGCAAACCACCGTTCACCTGAGTTACGCCGAACCCGGATATGTTCCAGTTCTTATCCGGGGCGCATCGCCACTGATAGATGAGAAGTATCTACGTGACTACATGTCGGACTACGGGGTGGTGCGAAGAATCTCGTACCCCCTGCATACGGATTCTCCCCTTCAGATGACGGGCGACATCGTAGTCTACATGGAGCTTCATAAAGACATTCCAGAGTTCGTTGTAATGCGCGTAGTTAAAGTCTCCGTGTCTTACAAGGGACAGAGGCAGTGCTGCTGGTACTGCAAAAAGACTTCCCACGTTCGGAAAGACTGTCCTCTCCTTCGGAAATGTGATTCCTGCCACAAGACCGTGCACAAATTCTACCAGTGCCAGGAGAGGTCAGACGCTCTATCAGCAGCCCCAACGCCATCGCCTCGAGGAATGTCGTCCCAGCAACCAGCAAAGATGACTTCACCGGCCAAGTCACCTGAGCCGAGCAGAGCAACAGCGCCTCGTCCTCCACCGAGGAAGTAGAAGACGACCCCACCATCGTCGCCTCCTCCTTCACCAAGTAAATCGAAGACGGCTCCACCATCATCGCCTCTTCCTACGACTCCTGGGAAGGAGATGCCGACTCCCCCTCCTCGGCCTCGTGTAGTTCAAGAGATTGTTCCTTCACGTCCACCTTCGCCTGATATTTCCCCGATGGTGGAGGACTGCCACTCTGCAGAAGTCATCTTAGACGATTCGTTGTGCTCCGAGTCGGTGTTTGATGTGGAGGAGTTTCCTGCTCTTCCTCCACCTGCTCCTTCATCGGCATGGCAGCCTCATCGAATCGTCTGTGCGGCTACGCCTGGTGAATTTCATCCTCTACTGGGACTTCCAAGCCATCAGCGTCTGCTCAGCGGGATCTTCTTGCGACGCCTAAGAGCCCTCGCAAGAAAAAGGCCCGACGTCATCGTAGCAAGAGGGACGGGATTCCTGTGTCCTCTTCATCTGAACGAGACAGCTGCGTAGACCGTCATCACCGCAGCCCCTCTTCCTCTTCGGGACGTGCTCGCTTCCCTAGACGGAAGACTTCTGAGCCTCCTCCCTCGACCCTGAGGCTCAAGTCTCCTTCAGATACAGGTCAGCCCCCGTCAGCTTAAATTTGCAGTGAAGGTCTTTTCTCTAAACGTTCGTTCCCTTGGTTCGTCCTTCAAGCAATCGGTTTTATCATCATTCGTTGCCCTGTACAGGCCAGATATTCTCCTTCTTCAAGAGGTGAAGCTTGCTGCTTCGCAACAGTTTGCTAACCTCCCTAGCCTTCGTAGTCGATATCCATCTGCGCAGATCTTCATCAACTCATCTTCGCCACGTGGGCAGGGGGTTGCTTCCATCATCTTCAACCCCTCCATTGTGGTGTCGAACTGCGTCTTTGACTGTGAGTGCAGGGTAATTTCTTTGGACCTCCTGCTATCTGGTCTCAAATTCCGATTGCTTAATATGTACGCTTCGTGTTTATCAGCAGAGAAACGGATGTTCTTTGAAGACCTTGACTCTTACCTGTGCTCGTCCTTGCCTGCAGTGGTTGCTGGGGACTTCAATTGCCATCCGGATGAGAAAAACATCTTTTCGTCTGGATGTGTCTACCAGTTGTGCCAGCGGAATGCACTTTTCGATCTATGGGCGTCTAATTCCAATTCCAACTAAGGTGGGTCTAACTTTCACCCGGGGCCCTCTGTGTCTGCAAGGTTGGACCTTTTTCTAGTAGACGCCACTTTCGCTGGTGCCCCTGGTTCCATGGAGGTCATTCCATGCTCGTTTTCTGACCACAGTGCCATCTAGTGGTCTTGGAACCCTCTATTCCCAGCCTCCTCTGCAGGCATTACTTCGAACAATTGGTTTCTGAACGTTTCTCTGCTTGACGTCGATAAATACAAGGGAATGTTCGTTCGGTTTGTGGAAAGACATCTTCACAACCGGCCTCCGTCGTTAGCTTCGTGGCTTTCTTTTAAATCTAAACTCCGTCGTTTCTTTAGAAAGATTGGGTGTGATGCTGCTAGACGCAATCAGCGCCATCTCCTCATGCTCCAAGAAACCCTGTGCCTCCTCCGCTGTTCCATCCCGAAGGGGGAGTATGCTGATGACATCCGCCAGGTGAAGAGCGAGATCAACGCTCTAATGATCCGCAAGGCCGCCGGCGCTGCTCTCAGGGCCAAACTGTCCTGGGCGTCTGACATCCGGAATATGTCGTCAGCTGTGTTCGCTGAGGAGAGGCGTCGCGCCAATAAGAAGAGTTGCCATCGTTTGATGGTGGAGAATGGAACAGTGGAAACGGACGCTGATATCTTGTCTGCTTTCCACTCTCATTTTTCATTTTTGTGGCCACCCAGTCTTTCCATCCGACGCCACGATGAAATGGATCGAGGCACTTAGACCTTTCACTGCTGACGCTGACCTGTCAATTACCCGTCCCTTTTCCGAAGATGAAGTTAAGAAGTTTCTGTCGATGGATGGCCGTCATCAGTCCAGCCCTGGATTAGACGGCATCCCGTATTCGTTCTATAATGCGACTTGGAAACTTCTTGTGCCTTTCCTGGTTCAAGTTTTCAACTCGATCCTCCATCACGTCGGACTTTACCGCGGGGAGAATCATCTTACTACCAAGGTACCGAATCCTGAACTCGTCACCCAGTGAAGGCCTATTACTCTACTCAACACAGACTATAAGGTCTTCACTAGTGTGCTCCAACATCGGCTCAAATGCTTCGCCGACGAGTTCTTCGATCCGGGACAATCCTGCTCCATTCCATCTCGCAGGATGTCCGACATCATTACCATCAAGTGTGTTATCGAGGAAGCGTGCTTGCGCCGTCAGACTCTTGCCGTGCTAAGTCTTGACCAGGAAAAGGCCTTCGATAAGGTGAATCACGTGTTTCTTTTCCGAGTTTTTCACCATCTTCATCTTCGGAAATTTGCTACGATTTTCTCAGCACTGTGTGCTTCTGCCACATCATCGTGGCGATTAATGGCTCCAATTCGCCTTTCTTCGTACTGTCCAAAGGCGTCAGGCAGGGGTGTCCCATCTCTCCCCTGTTATATATATTCTATTTGGAGCCACTTTTACAATATCTTAATCGCCACCCAAATGTCCGTGGGTATGATTTGCCAGCCGCTTCCATCAACATCCGTACGCTGGCTTACTGTATGCGGACGATGTAGTGCTATTTGCGTCTGATCCGTATTCCCTGGGCATCTATAAAGAATCCTTCGATCTCTTTAGTACTTCGACAGGAAATTCCTTCAATCTCGTCAAGTCTAAAGGCATTGCTATTGGGAAGTGGACAGTGCACTATCTTCGATCCTTCCCAATAACATGGTGTGAGCAAATTACAGTGCTGGGATATGTTTTCTCCTTTCAACCTAATATGGACTCTCGTCACTGGCAGCTGGTAATTACCAAATGCATCACCCGCCTTAGCAATCACTCTCGTTTTATCACTTTGATGTTTGTCAAGCAGGGTTCGTACGCTTGATCAAAGAAAAAATTCCATGACTTTTCCAAAACTTTTCCAGGCAATTCAATAAAATTTCAAAACCATAATATTTTATAATTTTAAGGATAATGTATTCATATAATTTATAAATAGTTACTAAGGAAACATTAAATCTGTTCAAAAAATCCTTTATTAGATACAGTTAGTATCAAACACTTCACATTACAGTTCTTTTAGTTCAAGAATTTTCCTATTGATGTCGTTATCAACTTTTACAATTTCAATATGTTTCTTTTTGGCATGGCTACGTAGTGCATTTGACTGCGATAGGAGTGACAAAGCTCCTTTTTCCTCTGCTTTTGTAGCAATTTTATCTGCTTCTGCATATAGTTTGTTCAATATCAATTTTCAGTCGTTTTGATTTTTGTTTCATTTCATGAATCTCCTCTTCACACTTTCTCTTTGTGCCTGCTTTGTTTTCTTTTTCTTTGAGTTTCTTATTCTCTTCTAAAAATGCCATATACTTTTGTCTTGCTCTCGCAGCAGCGTTCAGTGATTTCTTGTCGATTTTAACGTTGTTGAGTCCTCCAACAGAATCAATATGATCACTTATCACTGTTTGTGCTACTAAAGTTTTTTCCGTCATATTCTCCACTGCAGTGTTACTTGTTGATTGAAAATCCTCTTTCCACTGTTGCCTGACCATGAGAAAGTAACAGCAACTGTTTAATTAGATGCCACACTTTATCATATATTTTATTATTTTACATATCATTAAAAAATAAAGTATCCAAATAAGAACTTTCTGTAAAATTTTCAGAAAAGTTAAAAAAAAGATTCTGGATTCTGTAAATAATCTCCAAACTGTTTTAAGATTTCATCTGCCTCATCCTCTTCAGTCCTCATCCTCTCAATTTGTAAAACCTTCTTCATGTTAGCAACACATAATTTCTTGTTTCTTTTCATTTCCACTGGATTCAAGCAAGTCAAATAACGTGCGAGTGGATAGGTTATTGGAGTTTTATCTAGTAATTTAATAACCATGTTATTCAAAAAACTCCTGCATTCTCTCTTAAAAGATAAAACATGGAAATCTTCAATTTTTTTTCTCCATTTTTAAATTTCTTAGAGCTCTGTTAGTTTTAAACCCCAGATCAAATGTGCTAACATCTTTGAAATGCGATTCTTCGTTCAAATTAAATTGCAAAATGTTATTAAGATTTAAATCTGTTACTATTTCTTCTTTCATATATTTTTTAAGGAGAGATTTAATAATTCCACACAGATCACCAGAAAGAAATGGAAGCATTGGCCTGTCACATTGATATTTCGTTAAAAAGGGAGTGATTTCTTTAGCAACATGCTCAAAGAATAATATTTTAAGAGGTGTAAGAGGGTTATGAACCCTAGCTGCTACAACTTGAAATGAACTATTATTTGGATTTGAACAGCTTTAACAAACTCACAGATGTGGCGCCATATTTCATATGCTCGTGAGGAAGCAGGAATGTTTCCCAACCATCGAGTTTTAGAAAATTTTAATGGGAAAAATGAGCAACCTGTAACTTTTAAGAAATCTTCTCGTCGAGCAGGAGCATCATTAAACAAGTAATAAAGACTGCTAAACAATTTTTCCACTCCAGAACCAGATTTTTCAACCCCAGTTTTGAATGCCCCATGAACTGTATGCAGTCCACAAGTACCTATATTCAGCAGAGATTTTCACGTGAGTTCTTCTGAATTTCACGTGAGATTATTCTGTAAAATTTCCAATTTACATTAGGTCCATCCATTGGCAACTGTAATAATTTTTCTTGTTTCAAATCGCAAATGCAATGGTGGAATTTTTCAATCATATCTTCAGCTCTAGAATGACCCAAGAATTCTGAAGTCAAATATCGTGTTTGAACTATGTTATTATTCCAGAATCTAATATAAAAATCCATTTGTTTTGACTGCTTTTTCAGATTCAATGATTCATCAAATAGTAAGACAAATGTTTGCGAAGCTAAATTAAACATCAGTAGTTCTTGAAAACATGGTGCAATACCAAACACACTTAGATATGCACACTTCTTTTCTCCACATGTAAATTTTTTAGCTATTTCACTATCAGGAAACATTCTTTGAAAAACTACATTAATGTTTTCATTTAATTTGTAAGAATTGTGAGATTCCAGTGCAAAAGTCTAAGTGTTCGGAAATTTTTGATCACAAAATTTACCCTACCTAAAAAGTTTAATAATGAAGTATAAAAACCAAGGAAAATGTTTTTTTTTCTGTAATATTTTTAGTAAATGAAAACATTATTTCTTCCCACAAACGCTTTACTTTCTTTATTTTCTCCATCTGCTGGGGAAAGCTGCGCGAATGAAGGGAATTTTTTTCTATTTTTTTTTTCTTTTTACTACGTAAGCCCGAATTTACGTAGGATATGTCGAACCATTCCAATCGATGGCGCACTATGAGCTGTACAACTTCGAGGCTCGTCGTTTAGTTCATCCATGTACGGAACGATAATAAACGTGCTCCAATAACTACCCACTCAAACCTCCCATCATATGGATAACATGAATATTGGATTTGCATATTGCCAACCAAGGAGTGGAATTTAAAAGAACTTTATACTATCTTTTACACAAGAATGTAACCCTGATAAACTTAACAGCTGGCAAAAAAGGCTATTGTTGAGTCAGCAGCTGTTGGTTAACCATATGGGCAACAGCAGGAGGGGTATCGTTCGGGGTGAATATTAATGAGGTGGGCGTGGCCCAAAATCAGCCAATCATCGTGCAGTATTCGTGTCACGTGCCCACACACCCCCTCCACCAATAAACTGACGTCACGGGCGGCCATTTTCGGATCACGTGATGGGTTTTCCCCGTGACGTCACAGCTGATATGATTAATTTTAAATTTTATTTTTCATTTTAATTTTTAAAGTAATTTTTTTACCTGCCATTTTCTAATTTTCGGGTATTGCCTCGGGTGTGGTCTTTATTTTTGGTGGTGGTGGTAGCCTTGTTTTGGGTGGTGGTCCTTGTTTTCGGTGTTGGCACTCTGTTTTGGGTGTTGGCCCTCTGTTTTGGGTGGTGGTCCTTGTTTTGGGTGATGGTGTTGGCCCTATGTTTTGGGTGTTGGTCCTTGTTATGTTTTGGGTGGTGGTCCTTGTTTTGGGTGTGGTTCATTTTTTGGGTGTTGGTCCTTGTTTTGGGTGTGGTCACTCATCTGACGGTGGCCATCTCCTTGTTTAATCACGTGATTGTGGTCATGTTCTGATTCCTTGAGGCTATTGGTAATAAAATTAATTTCATATTCTTAGATATGCACGGGTGTTGAGGCTTCACTGCAAAAGGGTTTTTTTGATTTTAGCTCACAATATACCCACAAACTCGTGGTGAACTAAAGAAGCTGGCGTCTCAAGTTGTTTTTACCTAATTACTAATTATCTTTTTGTTTCTACCGCAGCCAAATTTTTCCCGTTTTGCTTTACACTCCCTTCTAATTAACTACTTCTGTTTCAAGACGCTCAGTTTGTTTTTTAATTTTCAATTAATTTTTAAAAATTGCATTGCATTGTCTCGTTTGAGTGGGCGTTTGTTTGCTCCCACAACCTAATTCACTGTTGGACAGGTGACTGAATTCACATATACATGCTTATAAATACAGCAAGCTCACACAGCCTGATGAAATGTTCGTATTCACTAACTTGTTTGCTTATTTTAAAGGTAGACTGTTTGAAATTTGTTTTATTTTCATTTTTGCCTCTCTCACTGAGTGTCTTTGCTCGCATGAATGGTTGTTTTTTTTTTTTTTCTCAGGGATGAACCTGGTTGAAATGTTGAAATAAAAATACAAATTTCACATTTCTCAATGCTGGTGAGGCATACTTGACTCTCTCTTTACCAATTTGCGCAGCCTTGCCTCACAGAGGTTGATAAACGCGTTGTTTGATTCCCCAACCTCGCGATATTCAGTCGCCCACCCCCTCTCTCTCTCTCTCTTTCTCCCTCCTCCTACATAACCAATACAAGTTTGCAAAATGTTGCTTAAAATTGTATTCTAAAATTGTTTTTGTTCTCTCTCTCTCTCTCTCTCT
>JAHWFO010054683.1:951890-1002211 GCA_023313115.1 Rhysida immarginata
AGTTTTGAGCAAAGCACGTCATGCATGACGTCACATGCATACCATCTATAGCACGGCCCGAGTAACTTCTATTATGAGCTAAAATCACAAAAGCCCCTTTTGCAGTGAAGCCTCAACACCCGTGTATAACTAAGAATATAAATTAATTTTATCATCAACAGCCTCAAGGAATCAGAACATGACCACAATCACGTGATTAAACAAGGAGATGGCCACTGTCAGATAAGTGACCACACACAAACACAAGGTCCAACACCTAAAACAAGGACCAATACCCAAAAAATGAACCCCACCCAAACCAGGGAGTAAAGAATAGAGGGCCAAACCAAGGACCACCACCCAAAACAGAGGGCCAACACCCAAAACAAGGACCACCACTAAAAATAAAGACCGCACCCGAAATGGCAACACCCGAAAATTAGAAAATGGCAGGTAAAAAATTAAAATGAAAAATAAAATTTAAAATTAATCATATCAGCTGTGACGTCACGGGGAAAACCCATCACGTGACCCGAAAATGGCCGCCCGTGACGTCAGGTTATTAGTGGAGGGGGGGGTGGTCACGTGAGACGAATACTGCACGCTGATTGGCTGATTTTGGGCCACGCCCACCTCATGAAAATTCACCCCCAACGATACCCCTCCTGCTGGCAACATATCGGAATATAGTGCTACATACCACTGAATTTGAAATATATGAGAGTACATACTGTCACAATTATGCAATTCAGAGATTGTATGCAATTGTTAATGTATCGTTCGTAATATATCTTTTCCCCTTCATTTGGCTCTCCCTCCGAATTGTTTCAATTCCTGTGATTATATTGAGGTCACTTTTTTTTAAATCCCCATCTGTTACTATTACAGTTGGATTCTACACTCATTCCTGGAAAACACTGCAGTACTTTTTTTCATGGGAAAATGGAAAAGATTTTAAGCACTAGCATCTCCACATGAATTTTTGTTGATTTCATCCAGAATGATTTCACCAGCATGATAACCGGAAGACTATTAAAGTAGTAAAATTAAGTTTCATTTTAAGACATCGAATTTTTAACCTGAAAGCAGTCTTAGATTTAACTACAAAATTCCAGAATATTCTTTACGATTTAAATTGCTCCACGGAAAAAATACCCCCTTCCCGCAGAGAACTGTCTTTCAGCTAAAGCCAACAATGAAATCTGAATAAATCTGTACATTGAATGTAATTCGAGATGTTTCAAACCTTAGCTCTTATAAGTGTTTGAAACAATAATCCACTATTTTTAGGAAGAACTCTTATGAATCAAGTCAATCACTGGTTTTAAGAGTATCCAATAATATATGTAAGCTACAAATTCCCTCCTCACTTAATGGACGATGGTTTATATTTATGTTCAATCAATTGAGTTACTAAAGGGGTAAGAGAGAGCCATAAACTTCAGAATTTATAGAAAAATATTAAAATACTAAAACAAACCACGCTTCTTCACTGTTCTAAGAATAAATTATGTATTACGAACACAGTTAAATAGAAAGAATATCAAAGATTATATATGCCTTTTGTATTAATTTGTACTCATTAATAAACTGGTCTTCGATATAAGGTTAAACTTTGCAATTTAACAATTCTCTAATTATCTCCGCCCTCCCAAGTCTTTTCAAAATTATCCTCCGCTTTACAGTCTGAATTTCAAAACGACAATATTTTACTGCTTTCCGAAATGCCTTATAAAGGGAAAATGGACCTTGCAAGGCCGTGAAACGCATATAATGATTGAGCGCTCAAATTAATAATTCATCGGCCTCGGTGGCTCAGGGGTTGCGTGATCGCCTCTGATGCCCGAGGACGCGGGTTCGACCCCGGCCGAGGACGACAAGAATTTTTTCAAGGGGAAAATCCTGAGATCATGCACTTCCTTCGGAAGGGAAGTAAAGCCGTTGTTTCCGTGTAGTCATATTCCTCGAACCAGTCCAAGACCATTCGAGCACGGTGACAAGGAGCCTTTTCCTGTTGAAACTGTCCGTCACCACCAGGGAACACAGTCAACATGAACGGGTGCACCTGATCGGCAACAATGTCCAGGTAGAGTATCGCATTCAGGGATGTGTCTATGGATATCAGAGGGCCCAGTGTATCCCAAGAGAAGATAACCCAGACCAGCATTCCTCCTCCACCCGCCTGTACGGTTGCCTGCTGACAGGATGGGTCCATGGCCTCGTGCTGTCTGCCCCAGATGCGCAGTCTGCCGTCCGCATGATGAAGTAGGAACGGCGATTCGTCGGACCAGGCGACCTTCTTCCACTAATCCAGTGTCCAGCGGCGATGCCTGTGTGCCCATAGCAAGGGCGCTTTCCTATTTTGCGGTGACAGCGACGGTACCCGTACTGGCCGCCTGTTGTTAAACCCAGCAAGGTGCGCCGCACCGTGTGCTCCGAAATGGGTTGGGATGCTCCCTCATTGAACTGCGATGCAATTTGTAGGGCTGTTCTCGTCCTCTTGCTGTGGATGATTCGTGCCAATCGCCGTTGGCCTCGTTCATCCACGGCCCTGTTTCGTCCTGAGGTTGTTGGAGGTTGTTTATTGGCATAACTGCCACTCACGGAATACCCTTGACACAGTGTTGGGAGGTCGAAAACCAGAAAACCTCAATCACAGACCCCAAACTCCTTCAGATTCTGGGAAAAACCTCTAAAATCTTAAAACTTATAGTTTAGTGCTATAAACACTCAAAAAAGTCACAATTTAATCGTTACTTGCAAATATGTCTTCATGATAGCTATAAATCGCATATTAAATGTCAAACGAACAAAAAAAAAAATTTGAAGCAACTCTTTTAATCATCAACAAAAAAGTTCATCTTCACAAACATCTTAAAATAAAAAAAATAATTACTTGCTAGCTTTTCAGCTATCGAAATGAATAACAAAGTTAATTGAGAGAGAAGGAAAACCTAAAAACTATGAAGTCTACTTACAGTTGTGAAGTCTTCAAAACGAGGAACTATTTTAGTGTGTGCTAAACGATCCCCATTTATCAGCTTATACAGTGTGTAAATGGACGTTTCACAAATTTAAGGATATGTAGAGGATGATGTGGTGAACATTTTTTATTAATAAACCCACAGTCCCAAACGAAAAGCGACGGAGCCACAGCATATTTGATTAATCACCTTCCATCAAGTTGCTTCTTTGCAGATACGCTAAAGATTGTGTGATCGTGTATGATGGAGTAATACGTAATAATAAGCAGATCACAGTGTACACTGAGATAATTTGTGGCGATCTGAAATGGGACAGTCCAGTAACTGATTTGTACGTAATTGGGTACGAAAGTTCTCGCTGTTTCCTGCCTCACAGTAAAGTCCATTCCTGAACTCATACAACACAAAACGTAGAGCGCAAAAAAACCATCACCCTTACGGAATGTTCCAAACTAACAAGATGCAATGACAGGGGACATCGTAGTAAACGTGCCTAGTTCAATGCTTGACAAACCAGGACATCAAACAAGCTGTGGCTCCGTCGCTTTTCGTTTGGGACTATGGGTTTATTAATAAAAAATGTTCACCACATCATCCTCTACATATTCTTAAATTTGTGAAACGTCGTCCATTTACATCCTGTATAATCCAATGCATACATATAAAGCACCAATGAGAGGCCAGCGCCAAATCTCGAAACCGGATTGGCTAATGTATCCGTTACAATAAGAAAGTAGGAGCGAAACAATGATTTGACGTAATGACGCCTCTGGTCTTCCTTTGGTTTGTGATGAGTGTTTTTCCTTCAGTTTTTCCTTCAGAAAAAAAAAAACCTCTGAAAAACCTGAGCCATTCCAAAAGACCTTCAAATTTAAAGGTAAAACCTCTGAGTTCCCAACACTGCCTTGACATTGTTGCACGGGAAAACCAGAGGAGGTTCGCGGTTTGCGAAATGCTCAACTGCGCCCGTCGAGCCCCAACGATCATGCCTCTTTCAAAGTCGGTCAAATCTTTGGATTTACCCATCTTCAGTCCACTTCTGTTGCTGACTGCAACTTGTGATCCAATGCATCCCTTTTATACACGGCTTCGGCCTGTTCCACTATTTGGATGTCACTGGGAGGCCGATCCATTTTCCGTAAGAGGTGTCTCTAATAAATTGGTCGTTCAGTTTGTATCATTTGATAAAGGTGGGACAGTTACAAAGAAATAATAAAAATTTCACTGACCAAGGCGTATGCTCATAGTTTCAGATGGTAGAGATTCACCCAATGGTAGAGCGCGAAATAGGTATAGCACCAAATAATTAAAGGAAAAAGTTCACTCTAATAAGAGGGTTATTTC
Organism: Rhysida immarginata; assembly: GCA_023313115.1. Taxonomy (NCBI): domain Eukaryota; kingdom Metazoa; phylum Arthropoda; class Chilopoda; order Scolopendromorpha; family Scolopendridae; genus Rhysida; species Rhysida immarginata. The sequence continues at coordinate 956,198 of JAHWFO010054683.1, forward strand.
GAAAGGAATTTTCATCATTTTTTTTCACACAGAAACTTTATTGCCAAAAAAATACCGCATGGCATCATGAACTATACACCTTGCACTATTTTTCGACATAGTCGCCACCGACATTGAGACATGTGTCGTAGAGTGCAATCAGTTTGAAGAAAGAGTAACAGCAATCAGTAGAAAAAGAGATGAAAGAAAGAAAACCACTTGTTCACAAAACGAATTTTTATATACCATAGACGTCAGTGTTAGCAAGTTACCGCTAGGTTTCTGGCTCTATCTTATAGCATTTCCGGTTAAAAACCGGCCAAAAAAAAAGGTCAAACATTCCCGTTAAAACATTAAGCCACTGCATTAAGCTCATTGTAACCTCGCTCATAAGCCGAAGGATTACTTGTTTATTATTTAAATTATTGATTTAAGGAGTTTAAATGATTAATTTAAATTTAAAATGAGTTTATCTCCTTATAATGGGGAAAATCGTGAAATAATAAAAACAAAAATTAAAATTAAAGTCACCAATCTTGAAGAAACTTGGGAGATGAAAGAAAACTTAAGGATGTAGTCTATTGAAGATGTTGTTGATGGTAGAAAATAAAACCAGTCTATTGAGGATGTAGATGAAGTTCTTGTGCAGATGATGTTGATAGGGGAAAACGATAATCTAGAAGTACAGATGAAATTTTGAAGGGTTGATCCAAATTTTTGGGATAAATTTCATATAAAAACGTTTTCGAGAATTTTTTTCTCATCATCAGTTGATTAAATATTTGAATGTTGAAAACAGTTGAAATGAGAATTTAACAATTGATATAAAGGTGATGAAGCTAAGTTGATTGTAATTGTTGGTTATGATTGTTGGCTATTGTATATTATATATAAACATTATAAAAAATGAAAATAATATAGATTTTGAGATATATGAAAAACCAACAAAAGGTAACAACATACCACATTACTTATCACAACAATCCACACACCAAAAAATTAACACTATTAAACAATATTTACAAAGAATAAAAAATCTTACATCCCCGAAATATATCCCTACAAATTTAAAAAAACTTAAACTGAACCTATTAAAAAACAGATATCCAATAACTTTAATAGACAAAATTTTAATAGATGCGTTTACAAACAATACAACAAAAACTATACCAATTCTACAAGAACAACAAAAAAGATATTCAATACAATACAATAATGAAATTTTCCACAAACAGAAAAAAATATTAGAACAAATACCAAACATAAAAATCATACCAAAAATAACAAATAACATTACTAAGACATTAATAACCACCACCAACCTAAAAACAACAATCAATCAAAATAATAACACAAATATCAATTTCAAAGAAATATGTCAAAATAATAAAGAAAAATGGAACACTAAAAATATAATTTATCAAATACCATGTAAAAATTGTGAACATATCTACACAGGTCAAACTAAACGACAATTAGAAATAAGATTAAAAGAACATGAAAGAGCACTTCGCCACAAAGACAAAAACAACCATTTAGTAAATCATTGTATCAAAGAAAACCACACACCAGATTGGAATAACACAAAAATCATTGGAAAAGAAGAAAATTATAAAAAAGATTAATTAAAGAAACAATAAATATCATTACAAATAACAAAAATTTAGCCAAACCATCAATAGAAATAAACAATAAATGGACACTACTTTTTAACAACAATCACCCTAATATACAATAGCCAACAATCATAACCAACAATTAAATCAACTTAGCTTCATCACCTTTATATCAATTGTTAAATTCTCATTTCAACTGTTTTCAACATTCAAATATTTAATCAACTGATGATGAGAAAAAAATTCTCGAAAACGTTTTTATATGAAATTTATCCCAAAAATTTGGATCAACCCTTCAAAATTTCGTCTGTACTTCAAGATTATCGTTTTCCCCTATCAACATCATCTGCACAAGAACTTCATCTACATCCTCAATAGACTGGTTTTATTTTCTACCATCAACAACATCTTCAATAGACTACATCCTTGAGTTTTCTTTCATCTCCCAAGTTTCTTCAAGATTGGTGACTTTAATTTTAATTTTTGTTTTTATTATTTCACGATTTTCCCCATTATAAGAAGATAAACTCATTTTAATTTTATTATTTAAACTTTAAAATAAACATTAAAGTCGATTCAAATTAAAACACAAACACAACAGTCAAAAATTAGCATAATGTTTATTCATTCTTAATCTACAATTCATCATTTTCCTCATCAAGGCCCGTTCTATTAATATGATCGTACATTGTCTGATTGTACAGCTCGTATATTTTATCAGTTGGTTTAAAATCCACACAAGTGATCTTGTTAACAATTAAACAAGAAATTAAGCCTCCCGAGGAAGGTATAGGAAAATAGCGGAAGCCATGAGTTCATCTATTTTTTTTTATTCCTTCATCTGAGTTTTTTAACCCCCCCCCCCCCCATTTTTAAAATCAAAAATTGATTTTCTCGAACCTTGTATTTAGAAAATATAAAAGAACCCTATCTTCTTTCCTTTCTCATTATTTTCGATCGAATGATATATCACACCCTATATGTTGCCATAAATTTCTTAAGACCAAGTGATTACCACCCCCACAACTCCGACCCTATTGGGACAATTTTTGGCCAAACTTTACAGTAATGTTGATCTTGCTTAGAGGAACTTGCATACCGAATTTCACTCCTTTATATGCATAAATACGCGTAGACCTTTCGGTCCCCTCTAATTTCCACCCCAAAACTCCGACCCCAATAGGCCAATCAAAACCAAATTAAATAATGAAGGTGCACATGCCCATAGTAAGCTACATTCTGAATTTCAACCTTCTACGTCAAAAAATGCGGAAATTATGAAGGGAACGGACGGACGGACGGACAGACAGACGGACATTGTGAAAACAATAAGTAGTTCCATTCTTCCGCTACTTAATAATATTTTAGAAATAAAGTACTCTGAAATACAGGAATAGACAACTTGTTTCATTCATTCAGTGTTGCCAGGTGGCGAAAATATAAACCTTCAGACGACCGTACAAAACCATCAGTAGGAAGCTTGCTTCTCTCACGGTCAGTTATATATTGCTTGCTCCCGCGTGTCCAGCTGTCGAAATCTACATGTTTTTGCGCCACAGGGGAAGACATACAACATTATTTACCGAAATAGACTTGAATGCACAACTACTTTACAATCCATGCCCAGCTTGCCTGTGTAGCTGATTCATGACCTTGTTTTGGGATAAAACTATTCGTTTAAAAGGTATTTCCAAAGAGAAAAGAGACGAATTTGTAGACAAATTTCTCGAAACAAATGAGCATAAGATCCGTTTTAAAGAAATACAGGAAAACTTTTTTTTTTATTATTTACTTTTGAACATATAATTTAATTTTCTTTTGTTCCCAGTTCACTGTTCATAAATCATCATTTTTGGTTTAAAATGATTATGAAAGGTTTGGAGAAAGTTTTCTAGACTGTTTCTCATTTTCTTGCATTTCGTTCATACATTGTTAATCATAGTTCAATTTTTAACATAACAAACAATAGTTAAAATAAATTGGTATGGCGGAATGGTACATTCGCACAGGCTAACCACGAGATAATGATAGGGAATCAAAAAAAAAGTTACGGGGCTGTGTTGGGGACACGGCCGCTAGTTAAATCGTAGAACACGTCTTGAGGTCACATGGCGAATAAGAAAGAACTTTGTGCAGCACAATTTAAAAAATTTAATTTCTGATATAAAATGTTCAAACAAAAAAATGTACTTACAATTCATCATAAATTTTTAACCAAACCTTTATGGCATTCCCAACTTACAAATCACTGGTCAATGATAAGAGGAGTATGTTAGAAATGGCAACAGACGAGAACCAATATTTCGCCAAACATCAAATTTATAGTACTGCCACCCAATGTAATAGGTGATTCGATGGGTTTAAAATCTAAATTAAAATGTTTCTTCATAAAGATAAGAGCGTATAAATTTAATGTAGCATCTACATTGATAATGTTAACTGTCATGATTGCAATATTAGTATCCACCTCCATTTTGTCACTGACTGGTCTAGTTGTTGGCGAATATTTCATTATCGCACTGAACAACAACATTTCCATATCAGATATCGACAGTACTTCGTTGGGCCACCTTCTGCTTTCAATACTGCGGCGATTCGCATTTACTCCACGAGATGCTGAAAGGTGATGCGAGAAATCTGACACCATGAATGCTGTTATCTTGTGCTTTCTGGCCACAATCCGCTTCAAACCCCTTCAGTCTCTATCAGTGAGCTTCGACTTTCGGGCAATGTTGTGCTTCGCAGATGATGTCTTTCCCTGCTTCTTATAGGCTGTCATAACAGTTTTTGCCTGATGAATAGCACTATCCTGTTGTGCGAAATTTGTTGTTTTGGAACCACCTGTCTGATGGCTATTTCAACTTTCTCCCAAAAATTCTCAATTGGATTGAGATTTGGTCATTATGGGGGGCGATCGCAACAATCTCGCCACCTAAGCCAGGTTCGTCTTCGTTCGTGGCGATCGTAACAATCTCGCCTTACTATCATTTTCAATTGGCCAATCAACATAGGGGTTAAAAAAAGCATACATCTAGTAGCAAAAAAAATTTTTTTGGATCAAACAACGCACAGGAATTGTTTGTTCTTGAAACTATTCCTGCAAAATACGAGCAGTGTGGCATTCCGCATTGTCATGTTGAAAGAAGCCATCTCCATTGCGATACACCATCAACATGATTGCATGAACCTGATCAGCAAAGATACATAGGTATGTTCTGATATTCAGACGTTTTTCTACACAAATTAAACGACCCATATCATGCCAGGAAAATATGCCCCAAACCATGACTGCCCCCACGAGCTTGAACGATTGTACTCATGCATGTGGGGTCTATGCTTTCTTGCAATTTCCGTCAAATTCTCATTCTGTTATCTGCATGATGCAACTAAAAACGTGGTTCATCAGACCACATGACTTTATTCCGATGCTCAACTATCCAATCCTTGTGTTCCTGTGCGAATTGGAGACGTTTTATCTTGCTAACTGCAGATAGCAAAAGTGTTCGAACTGGCCTTCGGCTCCCATATTCCATACTACATGTATGCAGTGTATGGCGAACACTGAGTCCAGAGATCATTTGAGAGGATCCCTGATAAAGATCTGCAGTAATTTGATGCGCTGTTGTCCTTCTATTGTTTTGTACCAGTCTTGCCACTCTCCATTCTGCCCGAACATTGATGGCCACAGCTGGCACGTTCAGACCCAGTTTTCCGGCAGACAGTCCAGTCTGTAACAATTTAACAGCAGCTGCTCTTGAACATTTAACGAATTCAGCCGTTTTGCTGATATTAGCTCCATGGCTCCGAGCGCCAACAATCATCAAAGGCTGCTAAATCGCATCGTTTACCTATAATCTTCTGAAAAAAATCACTTCCAATGTCGTGGTACACAATCTGCTTGCCTATTTACACTAGTCCGGCTCTTTAGCAACTTCAACGCGAAATCGAGCTAATTTGCCTACAAACATCAGGTTGTCATAATAATCTGGCCACTCAGAGTAAACTCTTCCTAGTATAGATCTCAATACACCATTGTACAAAGCTTTAACAATACAAATATCATTGATATCAGCGTCGATCAGTCGTCTATAGTCAGACCACTCTGTCAGTATAGGTTCACATTCGGTAAAGAGTTACGTTTCAAAAAATGCAAAAACGCCTGCTCTCCTATAACTTATAACACCATATTTTTGAATAGTTTTAAATTTGTTCTACAATGATTACACAGCATGAAATCTTTCACACAGGGCTGATGAAAGTGATGAAGCTAAGATATCACATTTCTGTTAGCTAGGTGCTTCAAGTCCTTCTCAAAACAAAGTCTATCACAAACATCCAAATAGACTTTGTTTTGAGAAGGACTATCTCAAATATCCAAATTCATTGTTTATGACTAGAAGGAAATATGAATTCCGTCTCCCAAACTGTCGCATATACAGATGTCCCATGTTGAACGTCTAAGGGCTCAACAGGAACGACTGAAAGTTGAATCGTGGCGACGCCAAAGTGAACAATAGCCCGATACAAATGCGCCAATAATTTCCACTGCTAAGTTCGACGCAAATATCAAATCAGATGATATAAACGTTTCAACACCGAGTGATAAAATCCAACCCATGGAGGTCTATAATGATCCATAACCGTCAACATTAGCAGCATGTTCATCAAATTCGATTTATGTACGGAGTGATATACAGGGCGAGGCATTTATCTTGAGAAAACTGAATATCTCGGAAACTAAGCATTGTAGGAAAAAAATGTCCAAACTCAAAAGTGAATTATTTCGCAGGGGAAATTCATTAATTAAAAAAATTACCCCCCCCCCTTGTGCGAAGGGCAGGGGGGAGGGAGTAACTTTGAAATCTTAACTAGGAACCCCTATTTTAATGGTACATTCAGATTGTACACAATATTCGAGAATGTTTTATTCTTGGTGATTTTTCAATTGATCCAACCGTTTAGGAGATAGAGGCCCTGAAAGTGTTGAACTTTTAAAGTTTTGAACCCAGTCTTATCGATTTAGACAAAGAGATAGAGAGTGGGTTTTACGGACATTCCAATTTACTTTTTAATGGTCTTTAAGAATCCCAAGTCAGAATTTCAAAAATCCATTATTTTTCAATACACATGCATTGACTCTGTCTCCATAGGACAGCTGCTCCGAAAAGTTTACTTGTGCACTAAAAAATTTTGAATGATTTTGGACATTTTTTCGTACAATGCTTAGTTTCCGAGATATTCAGTTGTCTCAAGATAAATGCCTCACCCTGTATATCACTCCGTACATAAATCGCATTTGATGAAGATTCTGCTAATGTTGACGGTTATGGCTCATTATAGACCTCCATGGGTTGGATTTTATCACTCGGTATTGAAACGTTTATATCATCAGATATGTTATTTGCGTCGTACTGAGCAGTGGAAGTTATTGGCGCATTCGTATCAAGGCTATAGTTCACTTTGACGGCACCACGGGTCAAATTTCAGTTGTTCCTGCTCAGCCCGTAGACGTTCAACATCGGACATCTGGGTCTTCATGGATTCCCCATCTCTAGATCTGTTTACCTGTGCCGTTTTCTATAATTTTTCTGGCGTTTATTATGCATAAACTTGGAAATTCTGTAATTTTTGGTTCAACACTTCTAGGGCCTCTATCTCCTAAACGGTTGGATCAATTGAAAAAAACACAAAAAATCAAACATTTCTCAAATATTGTGTACAATCTGAATATACCATTAAAAATAGGGGTTCCTATTTAAGATTTCAAAATTACCCCCTCCCCCAGCCCCCCTCACGAGGGGGAGGGGTAATTTTTTAACTAATGAATTTCCCCCGCGAAATAATTCACTTTTGCATAAACATAAACATCTCCCTCCCCAACACTTATTTGCATCCATCAACACCCACCCTTATAACACCCGCCACAGTAACCCCTTCCCAATCCCTCTAATTAAACGAACCTATCAGCTCAAAAGTATATCTATTGCTGGCAACAGACTCTGATCATCTTTAACTCCAGACATCCGTTCTTCTACAAATGCCTACACTTTCAAATCCCGTTTAAAAAAACACCTCCACCTTACCCCTCCCTTGTAAAGCATCCTTTTATCATATACTATAAGTTTATCATTTGTAAACTCACGTTTTCCTATACCCATCCAGGGACCTACCTCGTCGGCTCTGCCATACTGGCCCTGAATGGCCATCTTGTAACCAACCTGTAACATATCTCAAAATTAAATTAAATAAACAAATATACTATCGAATGCAATATCATTCATTTTTCTGTCATTAATAGTTTTGACGTTATTAAGGTTTTCGTGATCAACACTTTTAGTGACATTCACGATTTAAGCGTGGCATCCCAGTATCGAAACATAAGACGTATTCTACGTCAAAAAGAAAATTGTATTTTACATTAAGAGGAAGCTCTTCATGCCGTTTATATTGTGTTTGGAGCTTTGAAATGAATGTTTCTGCCATTTCTTCATTTTTTTCAAAAAAAAAAAATTAATTTCTTTAAAAAGGCTTAGCCCATTTCCATAAAAAATGGTCAATGAATAGTTTAAGAACCCCACTGTCTGAATTTCTAAAAAAAAATTTAAAAAATTTAAAAAAATAAAAAAAAAAATTGACGGCGAGGGGGTCTTGGGGGAGGGGATAGTAAATAACTCCAAAACGGCTCATCGCAGCCAAACAAGTTATTTACAAAAAAAAATCGCCTTAATGAGAGGAGTATGTACATGTCGAGTTTATTGAGTTTGGTTAGTTCGTTTGAACGCTACAGCCATTTTTTAATTTTTAGAAAATAATTAATATCTCTAAAAAGGCTTTACCCAATTGACATAAAATATATGCTAAGGTACAATTTAAGAAACCCTCTAAGTATGTATACTTTTTATTTGGTTCGGCTATTTGCCGTTTCAGAGGAGTTAGATGCACAAAATTGGTCACATGCGCACAACATACATACGTACAGACGGAAAATTTTTTATTCAAAATTTCAACATATCTTTACGAATCATGAGTTTTTAAGTCGATTTCAGCAAACAAATAAAATTTGAATTTCTGAAACGAAAACAAAGGCCTTCATTCTTAGAGAGTGGTTGGCCAATAAAATAAATTTCATCTGATGCATAGGATTTGCAGCCTGCCACAGAACAATACTATGCCTTCTTACGACGATCTGAAATGCCTTATTTCAAATTCTCTTGAATATCCATTGCTTACACTGAAGTACAAGGCAGCAATCCCCCAAAAGTTGATTCGTGTTTTGACCACCAGATGGCGACCCAATCAGCTATAGCCGCGAATAAATACGACCAGCCGATTGATGCAAACACCATGGGCTGATTGTTCATACATACAAGCAAACAAACAAACCACGTGTATCCACCGTCTCTCTGCATAGACAACTCAGGTCAGTAAATTAAATTTTCTATATATAATATTTGTTAAAACCACGTGTATTTCATATACGTATATAGATATAAAGACTATTAATTTCTATGTTTTTAAGAGATTTATCTCCAGTTTTAGATTTTTTTCATCATTGTGGTAGCATTACAGAGCTGTGTGTTAAATTTCAACTTTATACTTACTTCCAAGTTGCATTTTAAACCGGACAAACATAGGTACTTACATTGTGCTTTATATATACTCTAGAATCTAAATGATGCAGTGCGCGGAAACGCTCTGAAGGTAAAGTCCACAGCATAGGGATTCCAGTTGTGGTTGACTGCAAGTAACGAAACTCTGCATGCCTTATATTTTATCCACTAGAATACACTGATAAAGTTTGAGAAAAATCGGAGACATTAAAGGGCAACTGACATCAAAATTTGACATACATATTTTTGTCTTAAAATTATAGAGGACATTGAAAAAATAAATTCTGCACAAAAAGTTTTCAAATATCACTATTATTTTAGGAGTTATTTAATTTTAAAAATTAACGCCTACGTCATCGCACTTGACCGCCTGACGTCAGAGGCGAGTACGTCGCTATCGCTCATACAGATCATATATAATAAAGTTAGTATCCGCCGTGTGTGTGTGCCAATGAAGGTATTCATTGGTCCAGATAACAATGTAATCATCATTGTTTCCATCTTGGATTTTAAGAATCAGTATTTTTTCGTTTGTTGAGCATAGTTCTCGATGAATACTGTGGACGCACGTTCAAACTAATGATGCCAACAACAATAAAGAATAATGAAGTCTTTATTGTTGCTGATGTCATTGCATTAAATCTTAGCCCACAAGAAGTAAGACTAAATATCATTTCTTGTAGGCTAAGATTAAATAAACATTTAAGATATTTATTTTAATAAATAAATAAAAAAAGTCCAAAAAAGTCCCTATAATTTTCAGCTTTTTTTAATGTTCATAATTATTTTCTTATACCTTACTGAATCGCTACCAGACATAGGTGCACGATGATAAGTGTGGACTTTTCAGGCAATTCTTTAGACATGTGCCTGTTTTATCGCGCTCATAGAAGGCTCGATCAACGCCACCTAAAAAACAAAGCCTTCTCACTGCCTGTGGACTGAGTCATCAAACCAGGGCTGACAATCCAACTTTCATTGTTTACAACAAACGAAAAAACGCTGATTACAACAGGTGCTTTTTCGTTTGTTGTAAACAATGAAAGTTGAATTGTCAGCCCAGGTGTGATGACGCAGTGACCAGGCTTTGTTTTTTAGGTGGCGTTGGCTCGATCCAGTCTTTATTGTTGTTGACATCATTGCATAAAATTCTTTAGTCATGTCAGGTGTATTTGATGTGCTGTGCTTTTTTGTATTTGCTGTGTGGAGGGAGATTGGAAATTGTAAGTGTTTTAAATTTTTTTATTAGAATTTATAAATTTAAATTAAAAGCGTTTATTTCTACCACGTGTTCATTGTGGCCATGTGTTTCTATTAGACATCATTTTAAGAGTTTATCAGATTTTATTTCTGTAGCAAAATGAATTTCGAAAACAGCATATTAAATTAAATTTGCATTACATTTGCAATTTTATCATTTTTTGAATTTAAGAATTAAGAATTTTTGGAAGTGCCTCCAAAGAAAAGAAGATGCAAGACTGAAGATCAAAGGTGCTACAATGGGGAAGGCACGCAACATGCAGGACACCAGAACCAGGAACTGGAAGACATTTTGCCAGCAATCAACGAAGAAAGAAATCTGCAACGAGAAAACAAGATTACGTGAAGCCAAACGAAGAGTATCAATGACGGAGACAGAAAAGGAAAGAGTACGAGTGCATAAGAGAGTTCATGAGGCACAACGAAGAGCCTCAATGACTGAAACTAAAGAGAAAGAACACGGAAAAATGGCAGAAAGCGTGAGGCAAATCGCTGTGCATTCATGAACGAATCTCAACGAACAGAAGAGCAAATATCACGAAGAGTCCGTGAACTAAACCAACGTTACCAACACCGAACCAGGACAATGTGCAGTGCGCTTGCAAACCAAGAAGATTTCACTTGCAAACTATCCATCACTCCCACAGTTGAATGAGTTCATGGACATCGATGTGAAACAAGGGGTCAACAGATTATTGATGCATGAAGAGTCGTATGACCGTGAGGAGCTCCAACATATTGCAGAGAAGAGACCTCTCATGAATGATGACCAACTTGCAGTGTTTCAAGAAATTGCCAAAGCTGTAGAAGATAATAATAGGTCTGTGCAATGCTTCTTCTTGGATGGACCTGGAACTCGCCTAAAAGTATGTCGGCTAACTAGAAGTAGTATTGACGCTAAGATTCTCACTGGAGCACGAAAGGGAGAACGCGTATTCATTCCCCGTATCACACTCATCAGTGAAGACGAGCGCATGCCTTTCATGCTGAAACGTCGACAGTTCCCAGTCTAAGTTGCATTTGCCATGACAATCAATAAAGCACAAGGGCAATCGGTCCAGCGTTTGGGAATCTATCTGCGCCATGAAGTATGTACTCATGGCCACATGTATGTAGCTCTCTCACGATGTACCTCCAAACAGCATGTAAAAGTTGTGATCTCTGATCCTCAACTGGAAGACAACAAAGAAACGTTTATCAAAAACATTGTATTTAAGGACGTCATTGATGCCTAACATCATAATTAATCCTTGCGGCTTGGTTACGACCCCGGCTGGGCGGGGCCCGGTAAGCTTGTTATAGTATTAATCCGTTTCTTTTCAACGCTATTCATCGCCTCGCTGTGCCCAATTTTTACCGTTTTTTGACATCAATAATAAGAGCATGAACTGCAGAATATTTTATTTTCACGTTTTACCGAAAGATGATAAAATAAGGAGAATTTGATTATCTACTTTTTCTATGTGCTCCTTTGAAATATTAGGACGGGAGGGGGGTGAATACATTTTTCCTTCGCGATATAATCGTTTTTATATTTAATTATATTTCGTTTAGAAAAATAATCAAACTATATTTATTTTACTAATAAATTTTTCCGTGTATTTTATTCTACTTAAAACATTTTTTTTGGTTAAACGATTTCCATTATAATAACGACGCTCGACAGACAGATAACGATCCAAATGTTATATTAATAGGAAAACTATAACAGAATTAGATATCGGAGATGCTTGCTTTTTTATTTTTTGCAAGCATTTACATATGATATCAAAAGTCCTTTATTTGTAAGATTAAGAAAGTTATTAATTAGAAAACGGTTGTACTGAACTTCGTTGTGATTCAAAAATAGTTCTCTCGTATATGTGCTGTCTTAATTATTGAATAAGAGACTTGTGTGGTATGATTTATAGTTTTCATGAATAATAAAATCTAATAAAACTTCCGGGCATTCTAATACATAATACCGCGATGATTGGAAATGTGAACGAATAAGTTTTGTTAAAAAAAAACGTAACTAAACAGAAATTTATCAAAACAATTAAAAACTGGGTTGATAAGAGAAAGTTAATTAATTCTTTTTTCCTCTTTTTTTTTTTTTTTCTTCTGTGAAATGTATAGCTTACTGGATGAGTGAGCAGTTTCGGAATATGTTCGTTCATAGAGACGTGCCTCATCGGCCTCTGTGGCTCAGTGGTTGCGTGATCGCCTCTGATGTCCGAGATCGCGGGTTCGACCCCGGCCGAGGACGACGAGGATTTTTTTCAGGGGAAAAATCCTGAGATCACGCACTTCCTTCGGAAGGGAAGTAAAGCCGTTGGTCCGTGTAGTTGTTTGCCGGCTGCACGTTAAAGACGCTTGCGAGGCAAAATTTGCGGCCCCTATAACGCCATCCTGAAATGACCATGGCAGTTGAAAAGGACGTTAATACCAAACAAACCAAACCAAACCAGGACGTGCCTCGCTCGAACGTACGCGCCTCCTCGCCCGAGCGCTACCGAGTCAAAACGTTATACCACAGATGAAAGAGACATCGCCCGAGCGCTGTCTCTTTCATCTGTGGTTATACGCTTGAGCGTTGATGATCAAATGCGCCTCAGTATAAATCAATGGATCCAGAAGCTGTGATGGCTATTTGTACATGCGGCCTCATGCCATCTTTGAATTACTGAATAAGCTGAGAGTAATAAAATGCTCGGAAGGCTTGTAGCTCATCTTTCCCGCGCGCCTCAGCCAATTATGCAGTTTCCTTCAAAGCGTGGCTGTTTTGTCTCGCAGCAGCCTCAGGAGGTTGCTCGCTCAGTCCGTACGCGGCTATATACATCGAGATCAAGGCAATTTATTTAAATGTTTCATCCTTACAAATAGGGAAGTAGCCACCTGGAATTATGTATAAGTATTTTATTTGCATAAACACTGTAAATTAGAATTAAAACGTTAAATAAAATTTCCATAACATTCGTGCATCTCCTAGATTGCTTTTTTATGCAACTTTTTTTTTTTTCAAAATAATTTTTCACCGGTTCATACCTATTATTTGTAAATTCAACCTTTCAATGTGATCAAATTCATTTTCATAAACGATTTTCACCAGCAAACCTATAACAAGTGTATATTTTGGTATTGTCTCATGCAAAAATTTCAAACGAATTTCACCTTTGATGTCACATCCCGATTCAAGATGGCGACGGCGATCGTTCATTTTAGTGCCGAAAAATGCTTTTATCGTATAAAAATAACGAAAATTAAAAAAAATGAAATGTGTTGCAATGTTCAGCAGTTCATAAAGAATAGATTTAGCGGAAAAAAAAATTTTGATGTCAGTTGCCCTTTAAGATCAAATATCATCCGATTTTGTTCCATTTGACTCATAAGTAGCTTTTTGCTAAAGCTCCTAATAATGCCAGTACGTTCAATCGAACTTGAGATATTGATGATCTCAGGTAAGTTTTTATCAACTTTAATTTTGAAAAACTTTTTTCTGCACTTGCTACGGTTGCTAGCACTGTTAAAAAATTTTTGTACGCGATCGCAGCATTTGGAAACGAATCTGCCAGCGGCACAGTGTTTCCTCAAATTATCCAAAGTCTTGATACGGAGTTTTTAATATCATACAGAAAACCAAAAATGACAACGTACACTTGCAGTTACTGGAAACGTGTTTCCAATGAACCCAACGTCTGGTCTACTATCCATAAGAAATATTCTATCCTGAAAGATTCTTCACGCGTCTGTGTTGTCTCGTCTCTAGAATCATATTCAAACCAGAGATCCTTAATCCTAACGAGATGGGACAATCCGTATATGCGAAATGGTTCGCGCAGCTTTCTTCTGCGTAGGTTAGTTGCGCGGGTGTTGCAAGATGCCGTTGTAGGTCTTGATGATATCTGACGTAATCAAAACGTCTTCAGAGCACTGAAAGCAGACGACAACGGTGACAAGGCAGATATTTTTAAACATTTGAATTTGTAAAATACGACATGTCCCTTTCATACGAAAAATTATTTAAATTAAATCAAAAATTAAAGTAATTAAGACAGAAATCAAAAAGATTCCATTTCAATTTAATTCGACCGCTAAAAAGAAGTATATTTAATCGGCCATGGTTCGTTACACGATGACGACACTTGCGAATGCTCTCTTGTCATTTGAACGTTTGTTTTCAGAGGGCACCACGGGTAATTTTGCCATATCAAGTCTACTATGGGAATTTTGCTTGTTGTCGCATCTCGTTAGGATTAAGGACTCTGATTCAAACTGTCTCTGTCTTCGCCTATTGCGACGTTTTTTAAACATCGATTCGATGTGCATTTCTTTTGCAGTGGTCATTGCTGATTCAAATCCTTCTTCTCTGTATGTGGTAAAGAAACTGATTAGATCTTGGACTTGTCTAATGGCTACATCAAGTTGCATAGTCGAAGTCTGCAAAGTCTTGCTGACGGTGTTGACAGCAAACAGGACGTCGTACCATAAGACCATGGCAAGCACAAATTCAAAATTCCACAGCTCGCAGTTGGCAAGACAAACAGTTTCACTACTCACCTTAGGATAATCGGCCATGTCAGCAGCAGTTAATAACGGGATTGACCTCGAAGGGATAATACGGAACCAGACACAACCATTTATTAGGAGCTTTAGCAAAAAGCTACTTATAAGAATGCATGCTTGGTCTGTACAGGGTGTTGCAAAAATATACAGAATAGCACTGCTGAGTAACCTATCCTCTTGCTTCAGAAGCCGTTTCATAAAATAATAATTGGGAAATTTTATTTTGTTAGCCCATTTACGCCGAAATTGGTAAAAATGGAAATTGAGACTTCATATCTTAAATTTATATTCTGTAAAAACATAAAAATAGTTTACAAAGACATAAAAAAATTACAAGAATATAATTAAAAAGGGACTTAAAACGAATAAAATTTAAAAGGTTATCAAATAATTGGTCTATTATTTAACAGTCCAAGTAATCTCAAGTCCACTGTCCTGGTAATAATTTTCACACCTCGTAGAAACGGAATTCATTGTTGCTTGACACTTGTTTAAAAGGTGACAATATGAAATGAAAACGATCAAAAATCTTGAATTTTGAAGGTCTTGAAGAATTTGAATTTTAAATTTAGGTCCGAAAAGTTCACAATAAAAATTTCGATGAAATAAAAATGCAGTTCAATAAATAGCTAATTATTTCATGATACTTAAAAATTAAACATGCTCCATGATAACTTAAAAATAAAGATTAAAATAAAAAATTAATTTTAATTTTTAATTTTTACTTTAATTCACTTCAGTGACTTCAGTTCCTAGCCCGTTGCCTAGCGATTCCAAACTTAGATTTTATTTAAAATTATAAGCTTGCCATAGATGTAATTTTTAATGTCTTTGTAAATTATTTTTATGTCTTTACATGCTACAGAATATAAATTTAAGATATGAAGTCTCAATTTCCATTTTTACCAATTTCGGCGCAAATGGGTTAACAAAATAAAATTCGTAATTATCATTTTATGAAGCGGCCCGTGAAGCGAGAGGATACGCTACCCAGCAGTACTGTCCTGTATATTTTTGCAACACCCTGTACGTTTATCCGTCCGTCCGTCCGTCCGTCCGTCCGCCGTTTGCACGATAAGTTGAAAATGGATTAACTTTTTCAAATTCTGTTTTCAGAAATATGACCATCAAAGTCTTAACTCGGCCGTATGAACTTTTCAGAATTTTTCGTGGACCCCTTCAAGTAGAATTCAC
This sequence comes from Rhysida immarginata, assembly GCA_023313115.1. Lineage (NCBI taxonomy): Eukaryota > Metazoa > Arthropoda > Chilopoda > Scolopendromorpha > Scolopendridae > Rhysida > Rhysida immarginata. The sequence continues at coordinate 972,402 of JAHWFO010054683.1, forward strand.
GTTCTAAAACAGTGACTGTAAAGAATACCAAGATAATAGCATGTCATATAACAATTGAATTGTCAACAATGAGTATATTTTTACTTTCTGTTCATCTTTTAAGCACTATTGACATAGGCACGCGCACGTGAAATCGCTTTGTTGACGCACGATTGCTATACACTCACTCACCAAAAGTCATGGCACACATGCCTAATATGTTTTGAGCCCCCTCTGGCCCGGATAATGGCGGCGACCCGTCGTGGATGAGAGTCTACCAGTCCGCGGAACACATCCACAGGCACTGCAAGCCATGCCGCCTCCACTGTACTCCATAAGGATGCTGCATTTACCAGTTGTGTTGGTGACGACCGCAAATGTTCAATGGGATTGCAATCTGGGGAACGTGGAGGCCAAATCACTGTCATGAAATCGGTAGCATGTTCCTCCAGCCACTGCCGTGTCATAAGGATCGTGTGTGCAGGCGCACTATCTTACTAGAAGATGCCGTCACCTGCGGGGTAAAAACAGTTCATGAAGGGGTGCAGGTGATCTCCTAGCAGATCGACATAGGAAGTAGCAACAGGTCAGATGCACCAATGGACGGCCCATTGCAAAACATCCCAGACCAGTATGGAGCCTCCATCTGCCTGAGTGGTCCCCACCTGACAAACGGGGTCCATGGCTTCGTGTGGCCTGCGCCAGACACAGACACCACCAACGGCCTGGTACAGCTGAAACCATGACTCGTCGGACCAGGCAACCCTTCGCCAGTCCTCAGCGGTCCAATATCGATGTTGGTTGGCCCAGGCTAGGCGTTGCCGACGATGTGCAGCTGTCAAGAGTGGCACCCGTCGTGGCCTCCTGCTCCCAAAGCCTGCAGCTGCTAAGGTTCGCCGAATTGTCGTCACGGACACAGTTGTGGGACGTCTCTGGTTGTACCGCAAGGTGATTTGGCCCGCTGTCGCCCTTCGGTCTGCAGTTGCAAGTCGGGTGACCCAGCGAACACCTCTGGCATCAATGAGGCGTGGGCGATGGGTTGTAACCCCTCATATGGGGTATACCCTCCGCTTCCGATATGGGTTGTAACCCCTCGTTGGGTATACTCTCAATAGACCCTTGCAACGGTTGTGCGGGAAAATTACAGGATATTTACATCTGATATTGAAGGATCCATCTGTCTGCCACCAACAATCATCCTCCGTTCAAATGCGGATAGCTCTCGGCGTGCTGCCATTTCTGCAGCTAGTTTTGCTTACAATGATTGTATGAAATCAAGAAGTCCTGTGCACCTGCATTCCGAGAATGGAAGCAGCGGGATCTGTCTCATTACGGACAGGGAACCTGATTAGAGGGGTGTGCCTTGAATTTTGGTGAGTGAGTGTATATACATGTATTAAGTAGTGGAAGAATGAAGCTACTTATTGGTTTTATAATGTCCGTCCGTCTCCTTCATAATTTCTACATTTTTTGAGGTAGAAGGTTGAGATTCGGAATGTAGCTTACTATGGGCATGTCCACCTTCACTATTTAGTTTGGTTTTGATTGGTGCTCTGGAGTCGGAAGTACGGGGATGGGATTCAGAGAGGACAAAAAAGCTATGTACTATTTAAGTACGTAAAGAAGTGAAATTCGGTATCCAGTTTTCTCTAGGCAAGATCTACATTACTATGAGGTCGGAGTTGTGGGGGTGGCAGTCTTTAGAACTATGGCAACATATGGCATGTGATATGTCATTCCATCGGAAATGATAAGAAAAGAAAGAAGATACGATCTTTTTTACATTTTCTACATACTACGTTCGTGAAAATCAATTTTTGATTAAAAAACATGGGGGAAGGTAAAAAGTGCTGATAAAGGGGTAAAAATAGATAACCGCAGGATCTGCTACTTGCCTTACCCTACTCGGTGGAGATTAATTTCATGTTAATAAATATATAAATGTATTTCTGCTTCACAGCTAAAGCTCCAACTTGGAATGTTTACAAGATTTTATTATCTTATAACTTCGAACGTTTTGTTGATTTGCTGACTGGATTAGGAATTACGAGCAGGCCAACTTCCTACGCGCGGGACACCGGGTCTTGGGTGGTCGCCCCCTTCGCACCTCCTAGCACCGGCCCTGCTTAAAGGATAAACGGAAAGCACGGTCGATAGATGTTCATGGTCATCGAGCTCCATTGTTAAAATGAAGCTAAAGTTTCTAGCTCCCGGTAGGGCGGGAACTCTATTGAAAAGTGGCGCTGCATGTACAATCTGCCCAACTTAGAGTGCCTATAATAAGGCACTCTACCCAACTGCGCCTGCAGCGCTACCCTTTCGGCAGAAAGAAACTTTACTTTCGTATTCAGTTTCAATAAAAATCTCTATCGCTGGTTGCGGTCGGAATCAACGATCTGAAATCAGTAGATCGCTTATGTGGCCGCCGCAATCTTTGGGGCAATTTGAAGGCGGCGAAAAATGGAACTAATCTCTATTGTTAGTGTAGGCGCCATTACTGTGGTTGGCAGAACAACATCGCCGGCCAAAGCGCCATTACTATATATCCGCTTTGTCGCCAGCTGAGAAAGCACCCCCCCCCCCCACCAATATCGTGCTTGTAGTCTGAAATTTCTTAAGCGACCTCTCCCAAATTTAGATGCTTTTTAATAAATGCGATATATAATTTCATAAATACTTTAAACAATCATTCTGGTATCACTGAAACGACGGTAACATGGTTGAATATCGACATCTTTTAGGTATCTTCAACTACGATATAAAAGATGACCAGGATTTTTACATGAGAAAAACATTTTAAGATGCAGAAAGATAAAAACACACCTGTGAAAGGTCAGTAGTGAATCTTTAATATATCTATTACTACAATTTAAAGCTGGACAAGAAATCGGCATTGAGTTTTACTGTGTTTGTCTACGCAAACTTCAAACGTAAACATACGATTAAGGCCATTTTTTGCCAACCAAAGCAATGGCCGACAGGCTTTCAAATGGGGACGCGTTGGTGGCGCTGAAAGCAGCTCATGAGCGATCTACTCATTTCATATCGTTGGTCGGAATAGTGCGATTAATTCGGCACCTGGCGCGTTCTGTTTTCCTTAGCTTCTCGAAACAATATAAAATGGCCGAAGCTCGATGACCATGAATCTATATCTATAGACTGTGACGGAAAGTAATAGTATATTGATTGTTTACTCTTTACTACCAATCGATTGTTATATCACCCAGTGTTTTGATATTCATTGTTGACGGTCACTGCTGAAGCACGTGCAACGAACTTGAAAGGGTCCACGAGGAAGCCTGAATAGTTGACACAGCCGAAATATGGCCTTGATGATAATATTGGTGAAAAGAGAATTTGAAAATGTTAATCCGTTTTCAAGTTATCGGCCAAAAGGCGGAGGGCCGGATAAACGTACAGACCAAGTGTACTATTTTTATAAGTAGCTTTTTACTACACCTCCTAACACTGCAAATCTTAAATGGGTGTCACTCAAAAGCCATACGCGATAGAGAAAGTGTAAAAACATTTATTGAATTTAGCACAAAAATATTATTAAATTCACTTACTAACTGTAAGTTAGAAAACTTTTGTTATTGCTCAATGTGTTTGGATAAGATTTTGAGGAACGTGCACCAGCACTAGAACAAATTCTAACATTTTGAAGATGATTATCCTTATCTTTACAGAGGGAAATTATTGCTTACAGAAAGGGAAATTAATTAAAGCAAGCAGGCCTTAATTTTGAAAAGCACTAATTTAAGTTAAAGAGCACTGATAAGGCTTTACGGAAAATCAGTTTTCAATTTTTTTTTTTATTTTTTTTTTTAGAAAATAGTTTTGTGCAAACGTTGGACTGATCATAATTCAAATTTGATTGCAATGGAATATAATTTTTAAGATTGTAATATGCAGTTTTTATTTATTTTTTTAAATTTTTTTTATAATATATACCTTTTTGATATTACGTTTTTAATAAAATGTTTGGTTTTTATAATTAAAAATAACCTAATTAATATTATATTTCTTAAAATTTCAATAACAGTAGAATTTAGGTCGAAACACATTTTTATTGACCATGTTTGAATAAAAAATTAATTTGCATCATTCTATGGTTTTAATAAATTTTGTGCTTTGAAAGAGAAATGCAAATAAGAACTAAATAAGGTTGACGTTAATGATAGTTCGGTTCTGCAGTTTCTATTCAATAGTTATAAAAATTAACAGGCGACAATTTTTTCCCCATCTATTTCCTTCCCTATTAATTAGGATAAGGCCACTATGAGAGTACGGATGATTTGTATTGGACTAGGTAAAGGTATATTGTTTTCATTGCTTGTTTTTAATCCACCCGTCGTCGTGGGCTGTTCTGGCTATAATAGGGCGCTAATAAAAAGCAGCAAGACAGACAGGTGGCTGTTATTTGAATGGGCGACTGTGGCGACGTCTGTCGTCTATGAACCGAAATGAAAACAAAGATGGAGCAATCCCATGGTGCTGTTCGTTTCCAATCAAACGGTCACTCTCAGTTTGTTACGGATGTCTGTGCACGTTAATTTTATTCAAAATGTGAAATTACGGAGGCGATATGATCCTAACAATGTGGGATCGCTGGTGTTTTTGATGTCTAAGTCGCACCAAGATGAAGGAAATGGTTGGAGGCTGCTGTGTATGTTCAGATGAACGCGGCTGGGCCGAAAATCCTCTCGTCTACTGTGATGGCCAAGGCTGTAATGTTGCTGTTCACCAAGGTAGGGTTGGTTGTTCATGAGATCGGCTTCGAATAGAACGAGAAAAAAAAATTAAGTTTTGTTGCTCTGGGGAAGAGGGTTACGAATCTTGATCATTGCTGCTGCTTAAAAGCCACATGGATATAAGGCAGGTGACGGAACAACACTTTCCGGATCGGAGAAGCGACGTGCAGCCTTATTTCCGAGATGCTTTTGTTGTAGTAATGGTTACATAAATAGTAAATGGGGAATCAAAAATGCCCTACTTCAGGGGGACTGAATGAGAGACATGCGGTGGCAGCGATCAAAGGAGAAGGATTAACACACTCGCATTTATTTACCATCTCCCAATGTAAATAAAAGCATTACTGTGAGAAGGAAATAAAAATTCCATTTACTCATGATAAATAAAATAGATAAATAAAAACACTACCTCATTACCTATTTTACAATTTTAAAAAAACTTTGTATTCATGTTTCCATTATACTTAGTAACATCGCTTATTTGTTTTATTATTAAACAAAAATAATAAACCTGATGTTTATTTAATTTTGCTTTACTATTTTTTATTTTTTTTATTTTTTTTTATTTTTTCAAAATATTTTTTTGATTATTTTTTATTTTCACAAGAGCCTATGATAAGATTGTTCTCTTAGTAGCAGTGTTTTTATTTTATCAGTTCTGAATTGATAGACTAAAAAAAAAAAAGATTATGCCAAATTTATGTTTATTATGCTCGGTGGCTGACTATTTCTAATTCATAGTGCTTTTTTGTGATTAAAAAATTAAAAAAAAAATATTCCAACTCACATGTTGTTGAATAACACATGCATTGTTGTTTCCTTGTTACAGCTTGCTATGGAATAGTTACTGTTCCGACTGGTCCGTGGTTCTGTAGAAAGTGTGAATCTCAAGAGCGTGCAGCGCGCGTGGTAAGATTATGGATGACAGAACTTTAGAAAAAAAAAGGAATTTGAAAAATAGTTAGTTATCAGTGATTGAATGTACTGTATGATTAACAAGAAATAGGTATTTATAAAGTTATATATACAGCTCCTCTGAGAGAGGAGGGATCACCTGGGTCATTTAGACAGGACCCTATAGCCAGAGCCTCTGTCTTTTCATTCAAAATTACGGTCACATTACATAACTATAAAGGTTGGGGGCCCTGCTAAAATGGCCTGGGCTCCATTCTTCTTGGAGGTCCTGCATATTTTATTTTTAATATGTAAATCCATTTCTTCACATAATGCTTTTCTTTAAAGGACTTTAATAATTTTTTGTCACTTAAGCATTTGTTTACCTTTCCCATTCATAGAGATGTGAACTCTGCCCTTCAAAAGACGGTGCTTTAAAACGAACAGACAACGGAGGTAAGTTTCCCATTTAATGTAGAACTGTTTAAGACTAATGAGAATTTGTTTTAATTATTTCAGAAATACATTGCTAAGTTATTTTATTTAATTTTCTTTTCTTTTTATTTTTTGCTATGAATTAAAGGTTGGGCCCATGTAGTTTGCGCATTGTATATTCCGGAAGTTAGATTTGGAAATGTTACAACAATGGAACCAATTATCTTACAGTTGGTTCCACCTGATCGTTTTAATAAGGTAATGTATTGATCATCTTTTTTTTCTTAAATAGAATAAGTCAATAATGTAAACATATATGATCATATGCTAAATAAAGCAGAAAATTATCTATCAAATGTATGTTTGCATATTTCAGTCATGATGTTAAATGTAAGTACATATAAAGATTATAGAATTAATTATATTTTATAATTCATATGTTCCTTATATCAGGTTGTTGCAAAAGTTTTTTCCGGATTTTTATTCAAACACAAAAACGATTGAACTTGAATGACAGATTCAGCTCAAGCAGATGCCGGGCAGTGGTTGAAAAATGAACCTTGAACTGTTCTGCGAGTTCCCTTGTTGTTACATTGTGGTCTTCATCAATTGCTTGGCGTAGGTCACCATCTGAAATCATGATTGGCCGACCAGAGAGGTGCATCTTGAAGAGTGCTATCTCCGCATCTGAACCGGCGATACCATTCTTCTATTGTACATAAACTAACAGTGCCATCACCTAAATGTTGGCAAATGTTTCGGTGAACATTGTGCAGCACTAATCTTTCCAGAATACTCGTAGACGATTATTGCTCGAATATGCTCGCGTGAAAGGTCCATTTCAGACCATTGATGGCACTCTCAGATGTATATTTAGAAAGTTGATTCTTGGATGTAATATAGCAAAGTTATTCAAGAATCAAATGCAATAATTTGTTTGAAAAAATATGAACACCCCCTTCGGAAAATGAGCCTGGGTTCTAGAACCGGAAGAAACTTTTGCAACAACCTGATAAATAATTAGGCTGGAATAATTATGAGATTTGTATTTCATGATGTATGAGAAATTTGCTTCAGGAAATTTGAAAAATAGCAAAATTAAAAACATTTTTAGATTACAATTTTTTTCCTACAAATCATTAATTAATTATTTAAATAAATTAATCACACTGTTTAAATAAATTGTTTGACAATATGTAAATAATATGATCATTACAATACAGATCGTAATTTTTATATACAGAGTGTTTACGAACTTCGTATACTTACTTTTTGGGATGATAGAGGACCATATTTTGAATATATTTTGCCAATAAACTGGGGGTCGCAGATGAATCCAATGGCTGTCTGAGACTTCCTCATAATATTCTCTCTCTCTCTCGTTAATGAAAATGGAGAAATTAGAAAACTTGATACTGATAGTCATGTTTTTAATAACCAAATAGTACATTTTTGTAAAATTACAAAATGTGTTCAAACTGTTGAGCATGAGCTGCAATGCATGTCTCACAGTGTCTTGTCATTGAATTTCTGATATGGCCAAAAATTCCTGCAGTGTTTCTTGCATGGTCACTTTCAGCTACAATTCATGCTACCAGCTCCTCTTCGAAATTGCACAGGTATAGTACATCATATTCATCAGATGTCCCCAGGAGAAGAAATCTAAAGGGTTTAGGGCTTATGGCCCATTTCATTTGTCATTTCTAATCTTTACATGTGAAAAATTCCCCGTTTAATTAAAGTTATTTATACAGTCAAATCTCGCTTTAACGAAATTTCAGTTTAGTAAATTTTTTCTCGATCCTAGCGACAGTTTTCTATTTTAATATAAAATTCATTTCACTTTAATGTAATTAGGTAGACCTAATAATATTGGCAATCCTCACTTGTCAAATCGTTAGGCCTATGCCGATGTCCATTGTAATACCAAATGGATTAATACAAGGTACGATATAACAGCCTAACTAGTCACTTCTGAAATATGTGATGAATAGAAAATGATGACTATGAATAAACACTAACTTGCTATAATAAACGCAAAATTGATGCACATTATCATCATCCTGGAGCTATGTTGCCAAAAAATAATTTATATGTAGTTGTTTAATATCTTTTATACTTTTATCACGTATACATATTTTGAGTTTGTTTTCTATATTTACTGTAATTTGTTTGCTTAGTCATTACATTTGTCCGGGGCACTGTCTGATATTTCCGGTTAATATTAAAACAGAAAATGCTTTGGAATGTATTAACAAGATGTGTTTTTTTTTGTGCAGCTATGAAGATGTTATAAAGATAATTCTTTCTTATTTGGAAATTTTTTGGAAATTTCTGTTTAAAGAATTTTTTCTCAGTCCCTAGGAATTCGTTAAACTGAGATCCGACTGTAATTCATTAGTAGATCTACCTCCCCCATCTAATTTCTGTTATACAGTCTCTGCCAAATAAATGTATACACACTTTAAGGAACAAACCTATTTAATATGTGTTTGTTTTACATCACACATTTAGTACTGTCTTCAGTTAAGCACATGGTTACTTTAGATGTTCAAAACATTGGTGCCTACGGACACATAATGGAGCAATGAGCAGTCGCCGCAGCTACGTCGTTCAGTGTCTCAATGGAGTTCGCTGCACAAAACGCTGTAATCTCCTGCTGAAGGTCCTCCAGTGTACACGGCTTAAAACGATAGACTCGATCTTTCACAGTTCCCACAAGAAAAAGTCCATAGGTGTTGGATCAGGGGACCGTGGAGGAAACTCAATGGGCCCTCTTCGTCCAATCCAATGTCTCTGCAGATTGTAATCCAGGACAGCTTGTATGGCTAGGTGGTAGCGTGGTGGCACCTCGTCCTGTTGGTAGAAGACCTCTTTATCAGCTCCATAAAGCGCATTTGACAATATCAATATCCCAATACAGTCTGACAAAGAGTGTATACATTTTTTGGCAGAATCTATATAAGAGGGTTTGAGTCTTTATTAGGATTAGGTTTATCCATGCACCCATGGTTCCCAAGTTGCAGGTTGCGACTTCCTCTTTGATCGACAAAGATTTTCTAGGTGGCAGGGTGCTGAAATTATTTTGCATTTATTTTTATAGGAAACTAGCAGAGGTACCCAGCTTTGCCCAGGTTAATTACACTTGTAGGTAAAGAGATAGATCTCATAAAATTAAATTATAACTCCCAATTGGTTAAATAATAACTCAATCAATACAACACAGAGTAAAGGGACTAACAATATGAAAACAGGAAGTCCAGGTGGTATACCGGAGCATCTAAACTCTTCCTGACTTGCCTCACCACTGCGGAGCATCACCAGATACTTTACACCCAATTTTTTCTTTCCCCTGACGTAGAAGCTCTTATATCCTCTTGCTCTATTCAAAACTCCGGTTGTTCAGTTTCCAATGCCCGTATGATTTTTCTGTTTTAGTTGCAGAGTTTCCCTGACCAATACTCGTTCTTTCTCTTTCCTTTCCAGGCACATAAATTTTTGCCAGTCGTCTGGACGTTTGATAGGGAGATCAAGGGAGACATGCGTGACTCCTATCCCTAATCAATAAATGCTGCCTTATTAATGTTCTGTCACTGCATCTTCACTTTATGCTCATTATCAAAAATTCTTGGAAACGAACATTCAGTCATCGCATTATCAGCATTTCAGTTTACAAAATATTCACTTTCCCATAGAATATAGTCAACATATATTTTTAGGAAATGTTTGGATCTGCTGTGCTACCAAATAAGCTAGGTGAATCAAAACTCATTTCATTTCCCATTCATCTCTTTTTGTAGTCTAGCGATCGCCGATTCTTCTATTGACCTGCTTACCATTTGCTCAATACAGCACGGAGCTAAAGGAGTGCTTCCTCTGTCGTCTTTGCACTCTTTCTCAATAGTCTGCTTACTTTCCATTATCTCCAGTTACTGATCATTTTTAAAGATTTTCAAAAAATTGTTAAGTACTAAGAACTCTCTTTTCTAAGAAAAACCTGAATAACAGGAATTCTCTCTTTTCTATTCCTTTCATTGTTTCATCATGAGATATATATTGTTGATCCCTGCCTAGTGTTGGTGCATTGCGTGTTGACACCATTGTTGATACCTATTGTTGCACAAACTTTTCCTTGCATTGTTGGTTATGAGATATACACTACTGTTCATAAAAATCGCAACACCCTGATGGAATGGTCTAATCCATATGCAATTTGCAATATTTGCATACAATGGGTCAGAGTATAAATGATTACATCTTCAGAGTAATTGCTTGAAAGAACACCATGCCTCGACGACGACGAAGGGTACCATATCAACAGCTGACAGACTTTGAAAGAGGACGCATAATTGGTCTGCGTGAAGCGGAATGGTCGTATCGTGACATTGCTGCTCGTGTAGGACGTAATGCAACGACAATTATGCATGCATGGAGGCAGTGGAGCGAAGAGAACAGGGCACACCGAAGACCAGGCTCAGGAAGACCCAGCACGACGACAACGCGAGATGACAGATACCTCTATCGCATGTGTGTAGCAGATCGTACAGCCACTTCCACAGTGTTAGCACAACAGTGGGGTGCTACAGTAGGCAGGACAATGTCTGCTAGCACTGTACGACGCCGTTTGATTTCCAGAGGATTGATGGCACGAGTACCATTGTTGCGGATTCCTTTGACTCAAAACCACCGGCGCCTCAGGTTGCAATGGGCCCATCAACACCAACAGTGGCAAGCTGAATGGCAACAAGTTGTGTTTTCGGATGAGTCAAGGTTTAACTTGCAGCACCATGACGACAGGATACGAGTCAGAAGACATCGTGGCGAGCGCGACCTTCCAGAATGCATCCTGCAGCGTCATTCAGGACAAACGCCAGGGGTGATGGTGTGGGGTGCAATCAGTTACCATGGCCGTTCCCGTCTGATCAGAATCCATGGCAATCTGAACAGTGACCATCAGGGAAGTTGTGCAACCCGAGGTCATCCCCTTCCTGCAGAACCTTCCAGGCGCTGTATTCCAACAGGACAATGCCCAACCGCATGTGGCCAGAAATGTCCTCGCCTTTTTCCAAGCACATCAGACACCCTTGTTCCCCTAACCTGCTCGTTCACCATACATGTCCCCAATCGAACATGTGTGGGACAGGGTTGCTCATCGATTGGCTCGTCAGTCTCCTGCAGCAGCAACTGTGGATGATCTATATACCTGTGTAGACAGAGCATGGCAGGACATTCCCCAGGCCCTTATTCAGAGCTTGTTTGACTCAATGCCACGACGTTTAGAGGCTGTAATTGCCACGGTGGCAATAAAACGCATACTAATGTGACAATAAAACGCATTGTATTGACCTGAAAATCTAATGGTTTCTTTTCTGACCCATGATATGCAAATGCTCCAAATTTAATGCAGATTGGGCTATTCCATCAGGGTGTTGCGATTTTTATAAACAGTAGTGTATATTGTTGATCCCTGCCTAGTGTTTGTGAATTGCGTGTTGATACCATTGTTGACAAGCATTGTTGCACATACTTTGCCTTGCATTGTTGGTCATGAGATATTTCTCAATATGCCTTGCCATAACCATGAATATTGATTTTTTATCAATAATTATTATTTTTTGAGGTAGACAGTGACCTTCCTTATGCTTTGAAGGTCAAGTATGCAAAATTTCATCAAGATCGGAATAAAACTGTAGATTTGTATAAAAAACAAACAAACAAACATCCTTCTTTATATATATACTAGCAGAGGACCCAGCGTTGCCCGGGATAAGTACGCTTGTAGGTAAAAAGAACAACCTCAAAAAGCTAAATTAAAGATGGACCTCTTGCTTACCATTTGATCAATACAACACGGAGCTAAAGGAGTGCTTCCTCTATCGTCTTTCACTCTTTCTCAATAGTCTGCTAACTCATTATCTCCAGTTACTGATCATTTTTAAAGATTTTCAAGAAATTGTTAAGTACTAAGAATTCTCTTTTCTAAGAAAAGCCTGAATAACAGGAATTCTATGCATTGAATTCTATATTGCACAAATTTTGCCTTGCATTGTTGGTCATGAGATATATATTGTTGGTCCATGCATAGTGTTGGTGCATTGCGTGCTGATACCATTGTTAATACCTAATGTTGCACAAACTTTTCCTTTCATTGTTGGTCATGAGATATATATTGGTGGTCCGTGCAGAGTGTTTGTGAATTGCGTGTTGATACCATTGTAGATACCTATTGTTGCACAAACTTGCCTTGCATTGTTGGTCATGAGATATTTCTCATTAATATGCCCTGCCATAACCATGAATATCGATTTTTTATAAATAATTATTATTTTTTCGAAATCTGAGGTAGACTGTGACCTTCCTCATGCTTTGAAGGTCATGTATGCGAAATTTTATCAAGATCGGAATAAAACTGTAGATTTGTATAAAAAACAAACAAACAAACCCACATACAAACCCACAAATAAACAAACATCCTTCTTTATATATATAGACTAGCAAAGATACTCGGCATTGCCCGGGATAATTACACTTGTAGGTAAACAGAACAATCTCAAAAAATTAAATTCAATTTTGCAATATGTTAAAAATAAACACATGAAAACGCTTAGAAATAATACAGTAAAAATCCTTAATGAAAATTCGAAACAAATTTTTTAAAGGCTCACAATGGCTGGACCTCTCCAAGGATGCCACTGCTAGTCTAAATAATTTCTTACTCACGTAATCTTACTTCAGATGTACACTTGATGTTGTTGCAATTCCCTTTCTTCTCTCGATGTCTTGAAGAAAAACTTGGCCATTCATCACTGTGTAGTCTAGTGGTCGCCGATTCTTCTATTTACTTGCTTCCCATTTGTTCAATACAGCACGGAGCTAAAGGAGTGCTTCCTCTGTCGTCTTTCCACTCTTTCTCAGTAGTCTGCTAACTCTACGTTATCTCCAGTTACTGATCATTTTTAAAGATTTTCAAGAAATTGTTAAGTACTAAGAACAGGCTTTTCTAAGAAATTCTATGCATTGTTACAAATTGAAACTTATCCATATTGCATCATCATTTTATGTTCATTGTTTTAATTCTTGGAAAGATTGCTTGAACATTGCATCATCATTTTGTGCTCATTGTTATTGGTGAATTGCGCGTTGATACCATTGTTGATGCGAACACGATGGGCCTATTGTTGCACAAACTATTCCTTGCATTGTTGGTCATGAGATATATATTGTTGGTCCATGCAGTGTGTTTGTGAATTGCGTGCTGATGCCATTGTTGATACCTATTGTTGTAAAAACTTTGCCTTGCATTGTTGGTCATGAGATATTTCTCATTAATATGCCTTGCCATAACCATGAATATCGATTTTTTTATCGATATTTATTATTTTTCCGAAAGCTGAGGTAGACAGATTGGCCAAGTATGCATGATCGGTCAAGTATGCATGATCGGAATAAAACTGTAGATTTGTATAAAAAACAAACAAACCCACAAACAAACATCCTTCTATTGAAGAAGAAGATTTCTGCCAAAGATTTTTTAACATCGTGAGATCATCCTGTTAAATATGAAATCTACATGCAAATGGAGCTACACTATTTTGTATTTGCTTATTTTTATATGTCAGACAAGGAATTTAAATTAACCTTTTTATTTTAATAGAAACTTGAAATATTTGTGTAATTAGCTTATTAGTACAGTAGAACTTCGTTTCTACGAACTCGCATTTTACGAAATTCCGGATTTTACAAAGTAATTCTGAATCCCGACCCACTCCTGTTAATTTCCATGTAATAAACTTTAAATTTTACAAAGTGTTTTTATGACGAAATTTGAATTTTACGAAGTTAGAAGTTGTAATTGGTAGTAAAAAATTTTACTAAAAGAGTGAAAATTTTTTGCGTGAGCGGCCTGGTTGCATTTTTTTGTCTGGTTGCATTTTGTTCATTTGGCTTATGTTATTGCCGTCGTGATCGAAGTTTGATTAACTGGACTAGTTTTCGCCGTCGCCAACAGAGGGCGCCATAAATAATGCAAACGAAAATGAAACTGAACTTGCAGTCCCACCCGAAGATGATGATAGCGAATTTGAAGGATTTGAAGAGTGGGAAATCCTGAAAAGTAAGCTGAATTTTCAATGTAAATTCTCTGAGTTTGATATTATTGATGCGGATGTTTTAACTTCTCTGACATTAAATGATAATGAAATTTACGATCTTATCAAAGATGGCGGCGAAGAAGAACATGAAGATGACAACGACGAGAAATTGGAAAATACGACATTCAAAGCAATATCCTCACAAATTAAAAGCTCCTTAGAAACTCTAAAAACCCATCTGTATGCAACTAAAAATGTACCAGATGATATTTTTGACAGTTTTTGTGAATTTCCAAACTACTTAAATAATTAAACAACTTTTTTCTGGGACTTGGCACAATATTAAGACAGGGTGAAATAACAAAGGCCCCAGAAAAAATAAAGTGAAAAATGTGGATAATAGTATTAAGAATAAAGAAATAATTTATGACCACAACACTCTTTTTTTCCAAATTTATATCTGTTGTGGTCAAAGAGTGTTTTTATTTCTTTATTCTTAATACTGAAATAATGATATAACTTCAAATATGCATCAGACAACAATTCTTAAGTATTTTCAAGACTCGAATACTTAATCAGTGTATATACCTATTTGTATTAAAAATACTGCCTATTAAAAATTCAGTGCCTATTTACGTGGGGGTTTTTTTTGGGGAGGGGGTTGTTTTTTACGAAGTTCAGATTTTACGAATAAATATTATTGGTCCCCTGAAATTCGTAAAAACGAGGTTCTACTGTAACAGTATTAACAGCCTTCTTAGGATATGCATTACCATGAAGATTAACATCAGTTAATACTAATCTCTTATCTGCTATCCCATATCTTTGTATTTTTTTTAGACTTGTATGTATGAAGAGACTTTGCAATAGCCCTACATAATACTAGTTCCTTTCCATTTCCTAGTACCATTCATAATTGCAATACTATTTACATCAAACAAAGTTCAACAACCCAACACTAAAATCAAATTAGTTAAAAGACATTTCTACCAATTCTTTTCACTAAAAGACATCCTAGGAGTAGCCATTAAGTATCGGAACTTTTTGATTGCACTTCATATACAGAGTGTAACAGTCAAAGTGTTACAAACTTATAGCACTTAAATAAGTGAGCATAATAAGCATTTTATATCCTATGAACATTAGTCCAGAAATGCATAACTGATGAGTTACAGAAGTGGACATGGCTCATTCGCAGTGCTCACCATCGAACCTTGCTACCCACTCCACCTGTGAACGAATGGTCTCAACCAACGTGATTAATCGTGTACTTTAACTAGGAGCATGCAAATTAACTTCCAATTACTTCCACGTGAACTGTGCAATCAGTCATTAGTATCTCTGGACACACGTTACAACATGTGGTTTCAGTTTGATGGCGCGCCACCCCATTTCGCGCACGCTGTCCGGGACTATCTTGGCGAAACATTTGGTGAACTATGGATTGGGTGAGGGGGGGGGGGGGTCCAGTGGCATGGTCACCAAGGTCATCGGATTTAAACCCACTGGGCTTCTTTTTGTGGGGACAAAGAGCATCGTTTATGAAACCCTGGTAGAGTCAGAAGCGGATCTTGTAGCACAGTTGGTGGTAGCTGCTGAAGTCATTGATACTCAACAGAGTGTACAACACCTTACACCGCAGATGCCAAACATACATTGAGGTTGGAGGCCGTCAGTTTGAACAGCTACTGTAACTGCAATGAAGGGTGCATGTGTTCACTTCTGTAACTCATCAGTTATGCATTTCCAGACTAATTTTTATAGGACATAAAATACTTATTATGATCACTTGTATAAGCACTATAAGTTTGTAACACTTTAACTGCTACACCCTGTATATGAAGTGCAATCAAAAAGTTCCGATACTGGTTCATTTAAAGAGAAAGTGTTTTACTTAAATACATTTACACAGTGTCTCCTTCAAAATAGTCCCCTTGTGAAGCCATACAATGAGTCCAGCATTCCTGATACTTCAGGAATGTCTCCTGGAAGTCTTTTTGTTGAAACTAGTCAAGAATTTTTCCCAATTCGCACTGGATCCCCTCAATCATATCAAAATGGCGACCACTTTCAACTGGTTCTTTATTTTCGGAAAGAGGGCACCGTCTACAAGAGCCAAATCTGGCGAGTAGGGTAGATGTGGAAGCGAAATCATGTTGTTTTTTGCAAGAAACTCGTGTGTGAGGAGAGGTTGGTGAGAGGGTGCATTGTCGTGGTGGAATATCCAGTTTTTTTCATGCCACAGATCTGGTCGCTTTCGCTGAACGTCCTCCCTCAGACTGCTTGTTCTCAAATTTAATGTCCATGATAAAATCGCAGACGACCTCACACACTTGGTCACAATACTGTAGCAGTATTTTCTCAGTCCCCAATGTACATTAAACAAAATCCTCTGAAAAGCTGATTTATGAATGTTAGGGGTATAATTTATTTTATTTGTGGAATTGTGCTCCCATTTGTTGGCAGGTTGTGCTACCACACCCAGAACATTTTGATCACACCTCATATATTCGTCGTGAAAAAAAAAGTTGCACCCATAGAAAGCCTAGGGACAATATGGGATGTTCTGTTAAGACTATCGCTGGTAAAAGATTGCAAGTGACACAAGCCAAAATTCAGTCTGCATGGGATGACCTGAGTTAAGACTACATTAAGATCTTGTAGCAGAATGCATTAGCAATGATGACCCAACATCCTATTGAGAGTTGTAATGATTTTGGTATTCTGACCAATAAATTTTGTCATACCCACACTTATAGTTTAATCATTTCTTATTGTTGGTGAGTACTAATGTCCTTTCAAATACCTTTTCAATCTGACCATTCCTTATTGTGCCCAGTTTTGTTTTTTTTTGACGATGAGTGTATTATGATTTTATGATTTTAGTTAAATTCCTGTGTTGGATTTGCATCTTATCTCAAAAGAAAAGTATTGTTTTTTATTACTTTTGTTAGAACGATTTATTATCTTTTTTTAAATTTGCAAGATAATAGATTTTAAATAAATGTAAAGAGACATTTCCCATTGCATGCAATACTTCTACAGGGTGTAGAGGAAATTCCCAAAACACTCTAATAATTTTAGAACAAATGGTGCTAGAGTCATAAAAGTCAGATCTGTCTATAAGAAAGCGCCTGTACAGTATGTGATTGAATAAAAATATTCCCAGTGTCCCCCTTGTGTAATCGCTTAGAAATTACGAAAACTAACTTTTCAGCCATGATAAATAGAAAATTAAATCCACTTACAATTTTGTATAGGGTCACCGATTTGGTAGAAATCTCTTTGCATAAAGAAAACAGCGGCATAGAACTCATAAGATGGGGGAGAAAAATCTATGCAAGGATACTGGATGTTGCAATATTCATGTGTACAACAGCAAATGCACGAAGTCACTCCTATTTAATATTACCACTGAGGGTAATTGAAAAAAATTAACAAAATAATCAGTAAATGCCCTTTTGAATTCATTTTCAGCATTTTTACCCCCCCCCCCCCCCACCTCCTCAGCATCATCAATTATCATTTCACCCTCCCTTACTGATGATGACATCTACAAGCTAAACAACCCCCCCCCCCCACTTAAAAACAGAAAAGAATAAAATAAACGTGTATTCTAAAAAATTTTCATAAAAAAAAACTGAAAACAGTTACATTTTATTCCATTCTTGTTCAAGCCACTCATCTATTTATTATTTACAATAGGAATACGATGACTTTTCCCCATTTGAAGTGGTACACCCGAAAGCTGCAATAAAATTAAATTGAATGTATTAAAAGTAAGGCATATAAATGCATATTCATGCAACATATTCTTGATTGGTAGTTCGTCATTAAAGACAGCCATTGCCTCACTTTGCCTTTGTGATGATTGCAGCATATTGGCTTCTCCAGTTTCTGCAGCAGCTTGTTCGTTGCAGTGGACAATTGCAGAAAATATTAAGATTCCCTACATGTCTTTGCTTCCATTCCTCAGACACAGTTCTCAGGGAAGGGGCTTCATCATTTTCTGTAAGAATCTGGCTATGAAAAAGTTTTAGATATTGATTTATTCAATTTACAAGTAAACTCTGAAATAAGCTGCATCCACTGGATAATTATTAATGTAAGTTTTGCTCCAAATTTCAGCCAGTGTTTCCCCAACATGACGAAAATTCTTTTTTTCTAAGGCAACATCAATTGTCTCTCCTTTCTCATTTAGGTGAGTACCAAAATGATCATGTATAAGCTAAAGACCAGACAATTCCAAGCTTAGCTTTGCTGTCTTTTGCTCTACTCTGATAAACGCTGATCTTCATGGGGCATTTGTGGCAACAAAAAAAGGCAGTCTAGGTTGTGCTCTTGAAAGATGGTAATGCAACAGCTAATTACCTAATGAAACAATATATAAACTGTACCGAATTGCGGCTGTAAAAACTCCTGCTCGACTGTTCCGAGGCAGACGCGATCGGCCTGGTATTTTTGTTGTGGGGCCGACAAAATATAGACGATACGTGGCCATTGAATAAATCTCGTTGGCCACAGATGATATTTCGTGTTCTATATTGTGGGGCCCGTTTGTTAGTGCTGACGTCAGTGGAATCTACCACTCCCCCTTGCCCTCATCATCAATCGTCAGCATTTTCAACCCTCCCCCCAATCTAATGATGACGTAATACATGGACGAGCCCTCTGATCATTTCCTCTTAAACAAAAGGTCCAAGCTAATCAAGGAAAAAAAACTGCTTAACTGTTGTTGAATAAAAGTGTGAGATTTATAAACACATACTATAATCAGCTTAGGAAAAAGCTACCGTAATTTGGGGCATAATACGCCCTCGCCGATAATACGCACCCTTGTTTTTTCGTGTTTTTAGAAAAATTTACTGCCCATAATACACAATCGCTGATTATACGCACTTTATGTACCTAAGAGCGATTCAGCATCAGGGAGTGCTCCGCCATATCTGTTCAAACGCGCAGTGCATTATGGTCGTCTGATTTTTAAAAGCTTTCGACTTTATATATTAACATAAAATGAAGAAATAAATATTCAAAATAAATGATCATATAACAGAATTTATTCATTACAGTTAAACTTACATTCTATCAGAAATCAATTTATTTAAAGTCCTTCAAAATCTGAATCATCTGTGTCCGAGTTCTTCGTTAGGCCTAATTACTGTTTCTTCTTCCCAGTCTTCGATTCTCATGATTGAATCATCCACAGGAGGGGTTTTTCCTGCTTTCACAAAAGCATTCAAATTGTATTTTCTTATGCTCTCTGTCATGCAAATGAATGATTGATAGACATCCATTTGATAAGATAATTCAAACGTTTTGTCTCCTCATCTTTATAAAGGTCGATTGGTAGCAAACATTGGTAAAACTACGGAATAGCGTCCCCTAAGTTCTTTGATTGATATATTCAAGATTAGTTGCATTAATATATTGCAATTATTACTATGTCAGCTCTAGTTAATGGCAAAGTAATTTGCCTTACTGTTTGAACTTTATTATTGCAGAGTTCATGCAGAATAACAGTCCCTAAATCACAGAAAATAGTTAATAAATACAACTGAAAAATAAAATAATAATTAACAAATAACAAAATAATGAATAAATAAGTATAATCAAAATAAAACTAAAAATCAAATAAAGAGCTGACGTTTCGGATAGAGCCTATCCTTTATCAAAGCAAAAAAGTTATGAAATTAGTACTAACGGACGGGTTTATATATAGTTTGCATGGGGAATAATAAGGCGTTATTGGCTGACAAACAAGAGAACAAATGAGATTAATTAGACGAACTGTTGGGATAGGACAAGACGGAGGACGAATAGGAAATAATAAGGGGGCGGCGAAAAAAATGTAATAGGATGAAACATATGAAAGTGAAATTATAAAAACGTTTAGGAATGATAGGGTGCCTAGCAAAAAGATTACGTAAAATTATTCCGGATTATTAGTAGACAAAAAAGGGGGCTGTCATGAAAGAATATTATTGACATTGTTCAAAAGTATCGATTATATGATTCCCTGACTGTACTCGGTTTAAAAAATAAAAATTCCCTGACCATTCCCAGTGGCTAATCACCCTGTAAAAAAGTCCCACATGTAAGAGCAACGGATTAAAAGTAAAAAAATATGAAAGGACATTGAAGAACATTGAAAAGAAGAAATAAAAGATAAGAAAGAAGAAAAAAAGAAGAAAAGGCCCCATAGGGCTTGCGACAAATTAAGGAATAGCTGAAGTTGGAAGGGGACATGGGAAAGGTAATGAGGGGATGGTGCCTTTGCTAAGGTTAATGCCATTAGGGGTGAGGGAATTAAATTTCCAAATAAGAAAAGACTCGAATTGCTTTCTCTCTTTTTTGCTATGGAAGTTACTACGAAGAATATAAATGCTGATGGCCTGTAAAGAGTGACCAGGGGAATTAAAGTGTTTAGCGACAGGGGTGTCAGCATTGCTAAGAATATCAAACTTATGCCCGGCAAATCTGGAGCGTATGGTATTGCCCGTCTCTCCAACGTACTGTTTCTGGCATACTTTGCAATGTAACAGGTAAATTAAGTTGTGAGAAGTGCAGGTGAGGTTCTGGTTAATCTTGAAAGTAAAGGAGGAGGCACTGCTGGAAATGGAGGTAGCAGGGTTAAGAAAATGACAAACACCGCAACGCTTTGCATTGCAAGGAGAACATCCCTTAGTGGAAGTGCGTGGTTTGGTAATAGCAGCATGGACCAGAATATCTTTAAAATTAATTGTCCGTTTAAAAGAAACTTTTGGTGGTTCTGGTAGAATGGAGTGGAGAAGAGGAGAATTATCAATAATATGTTGATATTTCCTTAGGACATTTTTAATACTATTGAGGGTTGGATGATAAGGAAGAACTAATGTAGGTGTTGTCATGGCTGGAGAAGGTTTGGGGTTGTTGTTAGAACGAGAATTGCGATGTTTATAGATAGAAGCGCGTATGACAGATTTGGGGTAGCCTCTAGCTTTAAGGGAGTGGGTAAGGGCATTAGCATGGAAGTCCTTGTCAGGCTGATTAGTGCATATTCTATGGATGCGAGTTAACTGACCTAATGGGATGTTATCCTTGCAATGGCGCGGATGGCAGCTGTCATAGTGTAAGTACTGGTGTTGATCAGTGGGCTTCTTATAGAGATTAGTAGACAATTTATTGTTAGTGATAGAGATAGAGACATCCAAAAAAGAAACTGTCCTGATAGAGTAGTTGTGAGAAAACTTGATGGAGGGGTGGATGGAGTTGGAATGGGTGATAAAAGATAAGAGTGAGTCTTCGTTGTGTGGCCAGATTAGGAAAATATCATCAATATATCGCAGCCAGACCAACGGCTTTAAAGGAGACGTGGAAAGTAGTTGGGTTTCCACTTCCCCCATAAAAATGTTAGCATAGTTGGGAGCCATTTTGGAGCCCATAGCAGTGCCACTGGTCTGGATGTAATACTCATTGTTAAAAGTGAAGAAATTGGAGGTGAGGATGGTACGAAGAAGAAGGCAGATAGTGTCAGTAGAAGGAACTTGAAAAGGTTTGTTAGCCTTAAGACTGTTGCACACAGCTTTAACCCCATCATCATGAGGAATGTTAGTGTAGAGGGAAGAGACATCAGGCGTGCAGAGGAAGACGTTCTTGAAATCGTAGTTAGAGTCGTTAAGGCGCTGGATATGGGAGAGAAAATCGTTAGTGTCTTTGATATAGGAAGGAAGACTGGGTGGGATGTGGCGTATGTGGTGGTCGACATACGCAGATAGTGGCTCACAGAGTGTGTTGTTACAAGAGATGATCGGACGGCCGGGATTGCCAGGTTTATGAATCTTGGGAAGAAGGTAGAAACGACCAGGAGAACTGAATTTAGGAAGGAGGAAGAGGCGGGTTTTGTTATCAACTTCAGAAGAGGATTCAAGCTGGGAGAGGGTATTTTGAAGTATGGTTTTGAACGTGTCAGTAGGATCGGAGGTTAGTTTCTTGTAGAACGTAATATCAGAGAGTTGTCTGTTAGCTTCGTTAATGTAGTCAGAGGTGTTCATGACAACAATAGCGCCACCTTTATCTGCTGGTTTAATTGTTATATCAGGGTTATTGCTAAGGCGTTTGATACAAAGGAATTCGTTATTGGTAAGGTTAGGAAGAGGTTTTTTAATATTTTTAGTGATGGAGAGGATGTCGTTTTGTATGGATTTGATGTAAACTTCAAGTTCAGGATTGATGTCATGAGGAGGGGTCCAGTCGCTAGGAATATGGAAGGTTGAGTTGGTGGCGGGAGTAGAATTGGAAGGATTCATGCAAAAGTATAGACGGGACCTGAGGGCACGGCTAAAATTATCGACAGAGGAAATGATATCAAAAGTGTCAATAGTATTAGGAGTGGGACAGAAGGAAAGGCCTTTGGACAGGGTTCTGATCTCGAGAGACGAAAGTTTAGTGGTTGATAGATTAATAACCGCGGTTGTGCCAAGAGTAGAGGAGCTGGAGGAGCTGGAGCTGGTAGAGGGAGGTGGATCGTTTTTAGACAGGGAGTTCAAGAAAAAGGCGGATAACGGATTAGATAGAAAGTGGGTTTTATTAGGGAAGGAAATATGATCTCTTTGAAATTTATTACATTTTTTGGAATAGAGAAAATCAAGTTTTTTACAGATGAAAGTATGAAGAGCATCAATCTCCGCGGGATTAAGAGAGGGGAGAGAGTCATGCTGGGTAATAGACTGATAGAGGCTTGTGCAAATGCTGGAGCAATGGTTACTAAGGATAGGAAGGATGTTACGGGTAGAGTCAGAAACAGTAGAATGAATTTGGGACAGAGTGGCAGAGGGTAAGGGACCTAATTGGATGCTGGGGGCAGAGACTAAACCTTTGGGGGTTATGCCGAGAGTGAAGTAATGGGAAAAGGTGATTTTGTGAGCATGGTAGGTACAAAATTTGTCGCAAAGCTTACGGAGCTGAAAAAAAGTAGGAGGGTGGTTGGCTGTTAGTCATCTGTTGTGTGTTGATTGTAGTTTTGTGGAGCTGCGTGTGTTATAAGTGTGTGGTCTGGCAGAAGTGTTCGAGGTAGAAGGTGGGCGTAAAAGTGTGTCAAGCATTTGTTTAGTGTTCTGTGAAGGTGTAGTTGTGAGAATTCGGTTAATGGGGGAGAGTGTTGGGGAAGAAGGGACATTGTGAATGTTTGGTGGGGTTGTGTCAGTGGGAGTTAATGTGTGGATGGTGGGAGTAAATGTACGTGTCTGCTGAAGGGGTGGAGGGACTGAAGGTGAAGTTGTTGAAATATGTATTGGTGAATCAGTTAGTGTAGGGGTGTTGTCGGAGGTGTTGTGTGGTGCATGATTGTCAGTGTCTTGTGTAGTGTTGGAGATAAGGTTGAGTATGGCGAGAGGTTGACAATATCTGAGTATGTTATGTGAAACCAGATCCAGACCCTAAATCACAGAACTAATAGACATCTCAGCTTGGTGGCCATCTTGAAAGGTAGCTGAGAAAACCTGGTATCCCTGGTATTATGAACAGAAAAGAGCCACCAAATTAATTTTGCAATAGCTTTTTTTACTAAAATATATTTATTCGTGGAATATAAAGTGAATAAATATAATGTATATTGTATTTATTGTATAATAAGTATAATAAAAGCCAAAGGTAGTATAAAAGTTCGTCAGCCCCAAGTTTTTTTTGATGCCCCCCCCCCCCCCAACCAACGTCTTCTTCTCAAGGTTTTATTATCGGCCTATCATACGCATCGTCCATAATACGCAGTGATGATTTTTTAAAACTTTTTTTATGCATAATACGCGTATTATACCCCAAAAATTACGGTACTTTAAAATTAACAGGCAGTAAAAAACAAAAAATGTGTTTACCAATTTCTTTAGACAATTAAAAAAATGATTAATTACTGGAAACATGCACAAAAGTTTATTATTACATAAACTGACAATGTTAAGCGTAATTTCATTGATGCATAAAGGATAGCAAAAAAGAACGTGTGTAAGTAACAATATTTGATGCTTAAGATATTGAATTTTGAGTCTGATTCCAAGGAATGAAAGTTTAATTCAGAGAGGTTGTAGGAGCATAGTCTAAAATCATTGAATATTGTAGGTGACTAGAAATAAACGTACATGATACTGCAAAGTTAATGCTGAGTGGGTTCTATAGAGTAACCACCTTGAGCAACGATGCACAATTGGAAGCGAAAGAATTATGCACAATATTTCATGTGTAAGTGTATTACAAGCAGCACTGGTTCTTTTTCATAGGCCTCAGACACTACTTTGTCTTGCAGCATACACTTGCTATTTTAAATAATCCCATAAGGAGAAGTCATGGGATTCAGGTCTGCTGAACATGGAAGTCATTCAACAGGCCCTCCGTTACCAATAAGATGTGAAAAGAACACGTTTTGAAGATAATGTTGGACTGGAGTAACTATGAGGTGAGCATCATCTTATTAGAAAAATTGGAAATGCATTAATTGAAGGTTTCCATTCAGTCAGGTAAAATTTCCTGTAGTTGAAGATACTTTCGGTCCATTAATGTCAAAATGCACTCCAGCCATCCTTAGAAGAACAATTGAATTGAGTGTTGCGCCAGATGCCACAGAAACATTGACGGACCATTGCACTTGAGGCCTACTTCACTTCTCCAAAGAGGATTTTGTGTGTCCAGAAATGTGCATTGCGACAATTGCTCTTTGAAATGAGCTTTTGTGAGTCCAAAGAATATTGGACGAAAAACTTGGTTCCAGTTCTTCAATAGCATTCTTGGCAAAATTGCACCCGTTAAGGTGTAGTTGCTTATCCCCTAGCACCAATGCCTCTGTTCGAATAGCATGGTATGCATGGAAATATTTGCCGCCCACAAATATTGTGCATGGAAAAACTGTCATGCAATGTTTGCCGTCCACAAATATTGTGCAGACCAACATCGTGCCATTGGCTGCAAAAAAATCAAAGCGGCGATTTTTATTTATTTATTTATTTATTTATTTATTTATTTATTTATTTATTTATTATTATTAATCTAAGTAGCACCCCAATAGGGTAAGTAAATTGAAACTACAAAGGACCAATGTAGTCTAAACAACGTTGTCAATAAAATAACTATACACTTGAGCTTTAAAATGCCAACATGGCAACTGACATACTTGTGCTGTACACTCAAGCGAGAGGCATCTAATCTCCAAAAGCAGTTCATTCCAGAGTGGTATTGTGTTAAAGGGGAAGTGTCTATCACGGTACTTTGTAGTTAAATGGGGTATTTGAAATTTCGCATATCTAGTTGTGCGAAATCCAGTTGCTTCATTCAATCATTGCCGGACAAATGCTATTGGTTGGTCCTCACAGCGAACCGGACAAGACAGTTCAGTCAATAATCCATTTTTCTAATAATTTCAAGTGTAGGTAGTTTGTTGTGAGCAAATTGGGCTATAGCATGATACTTAGTGAGATTAAAAGCCCTTCGTATGACGTCATTGTAAGTGACAGTAATTCGGTGCAATTGATGCTTTTTAGCACCACCATCAAAAAAAAACAACCATACTCCGATAATGGGCAAATCACAGTTAGGATATAAGTTGACATAGAAGTTGATATAGAAGTGGCGAAAGTCAGTGGCCAAAAAAAAAAAATCATGTTTAGACTGTAATCTTCCCTAATCGCTGTTCTCTACTGCGGCCATTCTTGAATTACTCCCAGGAGCTTATAATAATTCGGATCATTTAATGTGAAAATCTTATATTGATTTTTTTTTTTTTGGAAGTCACTGTATGTGTAATTTTATATGCCATGAATGTGAAGTCATACATAAGTTTTCATAGCTTATGAAAAAAGACAAGCCCTTCACTGAAAAGTAAACTGAACAGGATGATAACCATTATTGTTTCCATCATGGATTTTAACAACTAGTGTTTTTTTTTATTTGTTAGAAACAGTAAAGGTTGGATTGTGAGTAGAGCTATTTTGATCAGGTGACTCTTCAGTGTCTTTTTTTGTTGGTCTCGTAACTGTTTCTTATTGATCAAATATTGCACTTGGCATAACGATTAGGTTACATAATTTTATTTTTTGCTCCATTTTAGCAGAAAAAAAATTTTTGAGTTTCAACACTGGTGGCTAAAAATTATGAAAATGGCTAAACAGTGCTTGTTAAAAAAATAATTCCAGATCCACCTCTGGATCTCCCTTGTGCTTGTGTGTGGGTGTATGACAACATATGTGAGAATATTTACTGACTGGACTGTGGT
This sequence comes from Rhysida immarginata, assembly GCA_023313115.1. Taxonomy (NCBI): domain Eukaryota; kingdom Metazoa; phylum Arthropoda; class Chilopoda; order Scolopendromorpha; family Scolopendridae; genus Rhysida; species Rhysida immarginata. The sequence continues at coordinate 998,789 of JAHWFO010054683.1, forward strand.
TCCTGATGTTAATGGTCTGCTAGAATGATGTTGATTTCTTCAAATCGTTGGATTGCATCTCGAATTGTCGAGGGAGATGGATATGGCATATTGATGTGTGGTTTTTCTTTGATTACCCTGACTGCATGTATAAATTAGTACCATATCTCAATATTGTTTCAGCGAAGAGCTCGTCATTTTGAAACAGCAATCTATCAAGTCGAATCCCGTTATAACGAAGTTCAAGGGACCACCGGTTTACTCGTTATAATGAAAACTTTGTTAAATAGAGATTGCAAATTAATTTGAGAATAAATGAATAATACCTTATTTTAAACAAAAAATGTATCTTTTTAATGTTTTATCCCTAATTATGGCAAATAACAATCAATATTAGCGTTTTAAATGTAGAGTTAAGATTGTGAACTGATCTGCAGTGTAACAGTAATGCCATGGTTGCATCTAGCAAAGTGGCAGGGCAGGGAAGTGAACAATAATTAGGGCACATTTGATCAGAAGGTAGGGCAAATGTGAGACACAAGGACACTTTACAATGAATACTTTAAACAAATAAATAAATATGTAATTAAATAAATACAAAAAGCAATTCTTTTAATATAAAATATTCAAAAAGTAATTTATTTGTTCAATTTCCAATATCCATTTAACAATCACAATTAAGCAAATACTGTATCATGGTGATTACACATCGTCAGTCATACCTTCCTTGGCTTTAGTTCAAGCCATTTATCTGCTGATTTCTCAAACGGAAAGCTATTCCTCTCTGGGGCATTAATCCTAATTTGTAACAACATATCTGCTGTCTCCACCTTCATTTTAGCTCTTAAATCTGTATAAATCAGTTTCATAGCAGAAAATAAACGTTCCACTTCAGCAGTTGACACTGGCAGTGTGATAACTACAGAATACAATTCAAATAACTTTGGAAATGCACTTCTGTATGACGGTTTTAACAATAATCTATACATTTCTTCTATGGATTGTTCCTCTTCATTGAAATCTGCAGTCAGTTCCTTAAACCTATTCCACTCATCCATCAGCATATCCTGCTCCATCTTGAAGAAATTTGACAAAGTCTGTATTTCCTCTAACCCATATAGAGATGCAGGCAGACCACCATTGTTGTTTGTTAAATCCAACACTGCAAGAGATTGCAATACATCTGATGCCTGAAATCTTTCCTGAAGCTTTTCTTCAAGGGATGTGAGAAATTTGATTTTAATACCGGAATTGAATGAGGTCAATGTATCTTCTCCTAACGTGATTCCAAGCTCATCAGCCATGTGTTGTGAAAGGGACATGTATTTACCATTCTCAGCTTTCAAATTTCTTATTTCGGTTAGCACAGACTGTAGTTTCTTCTCAACTTCTAGCACATTCACAGTTCTTCCTTGCAATGCAGTAGATAGATAACTGAGCTTTGGTAACACATCTGAGAGTAGAAGTATCGAAAGAAAATTGTGACCGACCTTCAACTTCTTTAAAAGCCCTTTGGCCTTTGAACTTTCTATAATTTCTCGTTTCAAGCTAGCTCTGTGTTCTAAATCTATAATGAGGGGCTTGTATGTAAAACGAACAGCTTATACTGCACCATCATAAGAGAGCCAGCGAAAATGTTTCGCTTGCTTAATAGAAACGCATGCACCATTAAAAACTTCTTGTAAACACTTCAGAGTACCTGTCCTATTTGGACTATAATGATAAAATATATATAATCCTTCCAGCATTTCTTCTACATATACCATTACTGGAACCACAGCAAATGCATCTTTAGCAGCCAAAGCTAGCCGATGATTGTAACAGTGGAGTCCTAATATCGTGTCCTTATGTCTTGTAAGTCTGGCAACAACACCAGCTTGGCGTCCTGTCATTACCGATGCACCGTCAGTGCCAATGCTTCCTATCTTTTCAACATTAATATTGTATTTGTTCATTAGTGATAATACTTCATTGGTGATTGTTTCAGATGAACCATTTTGTAATTGAATAAGTTTTAGAAATCGGAAGCTTGGTTGCATAGTCTCATTTATGAATTTCACTGAGACTCCTAATACTTTAGTTACTGCTACTGCTGAACTTCCTTCATCTAACATCATGCCAAATACAGGAGAAGGGCTTGACTGTAATTGTTGAGGGCTTTCTTCAGTAATTACTGCAGACATGCATTTTAGAAATTCTGTAGCTGTAGTACGGGAAGAGTGGCTTGCATTTTTTCCTTTTTGAATTCATCTTATTTTATTGATATCAACTTCCAGAACAAGTTGGACTAGGGAGTCGTAGAGATTTATTGGCAAATTATGGACCACAAGCCAATGAAATAATTTTTGCAACTCGATGATACCTTCCTTTGCAGTTTCTTTACTTTTTCTAATCGATTCAGAGATATCAGTATCATGAAATGAATTAGATTCCAATGCCAAAGCATCTTAATGCTGAAGACTTCGTAGATGTTCCTGTATTTTGTCTTCTCGCAAAATTTGATATGGCTTTGTGCTCCAAGTTTTACTCCCATTTCTGCCAGTTGTATTCCACTTCTTGCAGAGTTGACATACGAGTCCACCTTTATCAGAACTGTCATCACCTATCACATGAATAATGTCCGGATAGCGAGTCCAGGTGTCTTTGTAACCCACTGAATGACCACTATCTCTACCGTTTTTTTTATGACGTTTTGTTGGGGGGATCTGGGCATCATTTGGATGTTTTTGAACACTGAAATTACAAACAATTTTTGGTTCAAATTATCATAAAAATCTTAAGGGGAGTGTCCAGGTGAGCGTGGGATGAAGCACAAATTTAATATTAACACCGTTTTTTATTCAGTTCTTCAAGCTTCTTTTGAGCTTGGTTTTATCTTTGTTTCAGTAGAAAGGGATGTAGTTAACTTTTAATGGGCGACGTCTATGAGCGTGTAGGGATTGATTTATCAACATCAAAAGGGTTGAAACATGTCTAATTAATCAATTTAATAAACGATCTAACCTGATATAGCATAGATTAGCTTAGTTAAATTATGTTATTTCAGCTAAATATAGGTAAATTAGGTTAACTTCGTTAATCAAGATTCGCGTCTTTCCACCAAAGAAAATAATTCCAAGGTAAAAACGCTTCAAAACAGAAACTTGATTAATTTTTTTCCGCAAATGAATCAAACATGCACTTAAAATATGTGCAAATTCAACTGCATCATCGTGGCCGCGTTCACCTGAACACTGTTGTTAAATGGAAATTAAAAAAAAATACTGGAAATAATAAACATACCTTCTGTTTTCTATGGCCTCTTCTTCTTCAACATCGGCGATATTTTCCTCAGCAGCAACGTCGGCGTTATTTTCGTCAACAGCAACAGCGGCGATATTTTCGTCAGCAGCAACGTCGGCGATATTTTCGTCAGCAGCAACGTCGGCGATATTTTCGTCAACA
>JAHWFO010054683.1:1002221-1035940 GCA_023313115.1 Rhysida immarginata
ATTTTCGTCAGCAGCAACGTCGGCGATATTTTCGTCAACAGCAACAGCGGCGATATTTTCGTTAAGATGATTTTGCGTTTGTTCATTTCTTTGGCGGTTAAATAATTCGTTCACTGTCGGATAGGATTTGGCAATTTTCAAGCGTTCTTTTTCCTTTCGCTTTCTGCTTGGCATGGCAGGCAAGTAAATAACAGGATAATCGGCTGATAATCGTAAAACTGCGTGTCCTCTTGAAAATATTAGTACCAGAAAATATGTAATGTGCCTCGTATCGGTGAAAGCTGCACAGAACACTAGCGCCACCGTCAACTGGAAAAAGCAACAGACGAGGCTTTCGAGATTATACAGGATGCCTCGAAGCAGGCGTGCGGACAAACAGCGCTCTTATCTTAGCGAATGTAACTTGAGTTCTCGATGGCCTCGATTGACACAAAAAATTTTGAAAAAAAATCCTTCATTCTTAATTCTTCTATTTTAACGCATTAAAAATTAGCACAATTGAATTCATTGGTTTTTTAACTGTTTTTGCGGGTAAAACATTGTTTGAGTTGACAACACTACTGAGAAAGGCAAGGCAGGGCGTGCAGAGAAAAGGCAGGGCGCGCTGTGGAAAGGCAGGGCGCGCTGTGGAAAGGCAGGGCGCGCTGAGAAAAGGCAGGGCGCCGCGCCCCTCTATTTTAACCTAGATGCAACACTGAATGCTTTATCCTTACCAGAAATCATGATTAAAAACGGGTTGTACTTTTCGCTGTTAGTCTTTGCCGTTGTAAATCGTAGTCTGTGTGCATAATTTCAGTAAATAAATTGAACATGAGAAATATTTTATTTTTTAATCGTTCTTGTTTTTAGATATTTAAACTAGTTTAATTACAATACAAGCGTTGCATTGTGTGCCTTGTTTGCATTCTTCGTAACATTACACGACTAAGATAGCTCCATTTTAATGCAATTCTTTAAGTTTTTCCTTCTGTTTAATATTAAATATCATAGATTGAGTTCAAATTTTATAGTTCTATATGGCACGTATTAAAATGATTGAATTTTACTACAGTACAATTGTGTCTTTTTTGAAGAATTACGAGTTTAACAAACCTTGCGCCATTCTCACACGGGAGTACCGGAATGCTATCGTTTTACTACTGTTTATTGATTTAAATTCCCACAGAGTACTGATAACAATACAGTACATGTACGCAGTATTGAAAATACTGACGAATAAGATGTTTCAGAACAATTCTGTATTTCTTCAAAATATTTGTTCGAATAGAAACATGATCTTCAAATCATTTTGTTTTTAGGCCTATACTAAATTGATTCGTGTCTTACTAACAAGAGCAGCTATTTTTAATTTGCTGAATTTTACAGATTCGATTTGTCACTTATCCAATGTGCACTTCCAAATAAAATTTCATTATAATGAAATTATAATGTTCTGGGGACCAAAAATTTGCTTCATTGCAGTGAAAACTTCGTTATAAAAGATTTTCAAGATTATAAAAGATTTTGTTAAAGCAGGATTGTAATAACATTAAATAAATGGGATTTTTGCTGAGACCGCAGAAAAACTTTGTTATAGGGAAAACTTCGTTACAGTGAAATTCTTTATAATGGGATTTGACTGTATTAACTAGTACTCAGAACTCTTACACATTTAATCTCAGCAGAAAATAATGTCACAATTTGTAATATTTCCAATGTTAGGTAAGTGCAAGAGATATGATAAGATATGATTTGATATGGGTCATGTTGTATTTGTGTATTTGGCATATTGACATCATTTTTCAAATAAAATTAAAAAGTGTAGAATATGCCGAAATGCTTCAATATACAGGCTGTGATTTCTGCAGTTCAAAGAATACAGAAGGTTGATTATGATCTTATGCAACGATTTATTGCATGAGTGCTAAGGGTCATGTGCATCATAGAAAGCACGTGAAATGATGCTATTACGTCCACATTGTTGCTTCATTCGAAAGCAGTAAACATTATGAGAAATATCTCTGAAAATCAGACCTTACTAGGAAGGGTACATTAGTGTCCTTTCCGATGCTAATTACAGTTTTTCTGCTGTAATTACTGCATGTAAAACACGATATTTCTCTGTTTCAGATAGGCATTACTGAATGGAAAAGGAAAATCCTCGAGTTTCCACAAGCCGAACACCACAGGTCATTGGAAAGGTCAAGCAGCTTGGCCAGTGTGAAAATCCAGCAATCCAAAGAGTGATCGTTAACATTGTAGGCTACCGAAAATAAAATCATAAACAAAGATTTGTAACTGGAAAAGTGTCACAGAGTCTTGTTCATAAGCTTTTACCAAGACACATTGCAAAAGAGGGACTGTCAGAGGCTCTATGAGGGTTATCTTGCAGCAGAAGAATGGAAGTACCTCAAAGTTTGCACAAAGCCCACACGGTTTTCTATCGTCCACATGGAGAGAGGTCATATCAAAAGTAATCTAAGGAATGTAAAAAAAGTTTTTCAAAAGCCCCTGATTTGAACCTTTAAGTTGTTAAGTGATCACACCCGAGACATTGCTATATATAACTGGCTATGGCTAAAAACAGGCTGAGGTAAATAAATCCCAACACGGTCTAAAGTTTGCCCTTGGGCTTTGTTAATTGTCATACAAAAATCCCAAACGGGTAGGAAATTGTCGCCTTTTAAAAAAGAAAGGGAGTGTTGTGTCTGATGGTGATAAATCAATTCTATTAATTAAAACACTTTATCCTGCTCTTTCTCCAGTGATGATCTCCAAATCTAAACAATGGTCATACATATTCCTGACAATTAATCTAGTTCCATTTAAATATCCTTGGGTAGCATTTAGGTTTCTTTTTTTTAATGTGAGAGTATGTGGAGGCAAACCACTGAATTCTAAACTATTTAGGAATTCTATTGGAAATTGAAGAATTTGGTTTTCGTCTTCTGTTATGAGATTATTTACGCTAATATACAGGGGGCATTATGAAAGTAATGCGCATAATTTTATTATGATGCGACTATCCATCGCAGCGTGCTCGGATTGGTCGAATAATGTGATGGGGGGTCTGCCCTTCCAAACGCACCCGGTCTCAGTTCGCTCCGAGCAGTAGGAGCGGTAGGACGTGTCTTTGCACGAAGTCTGTTTTTCGATTGTGTCACAGCACGATGGAGCGTTCGCTGGAACAGCGGTACGTGATCAAGTTTTGGGTGCGGCTTGGGAAGAATGCAACAGAAACTGACATCAAAGAGAAAATTGTCTTCAAGCTCCACCACGACAATGCTTGCAGAACACACGGCCTTCGTCGTCACCAACTTCCTGACCCGGAGCAAGACCCCCGTTGTGCCCCAGCCTCCTTACAGCCCTGACTTGGCTCCGTGTGACTTTTATTTATTCCCTCGACTGAAGAGAGCTGAAGGGAAAGCACTGGGAGTCGGTGGAGAACATCCAAGCTCATGTTACAAGGTTCCTGAAAAACATTCCAGTCGAGGAATTCCAGGGTGCCTTCCAGGCGTGGCAGAATCATCTCCGCAAGTGTATTGATGCAGGAGGAGACTATTTTGAAGAATTTTAACCATTTGTACCAAGCGGATCAATAAACCTATTTTCCCAGAAAATGTGCATTACTTTCATAATGCATCCTGTATGTCCTCGGTGTACCAGGTATAAGGTCTAAAACTTTAGAATTTATTTCATTACAATGTTCATTTTTGGGAGCAACAATAGCAAACTTAGAAAAATTAATAACATGATCTGGTGAAGTGAAATGTTTGCCAAGTATTTCAGATACAATATCTTCTTTCGCAATAAATTCCAATGGCAATTCAATAACAGAAGAACCATCTCTGATGATTCGTCATTGACTGTGACTGAAGGATACTCCCCATCACCAATTTAAAGTAGACAATTTAAAAATTCTAATTCATCTGAGGTAGCTCGCATATTTTGAAATAACCGAAAAACTTTAAAGCATGGCCAAAGAGGCGAAAACTTGATGCAGTTTTGAATTATTGTTTGTCGTGAATCATGTGGAACTACTGGTAATACCTGTCTAAAGTCTCCTCCAAGGACAATTATTTTCCCACAAAAAATGATATCATTGCCCATTACATCTTGCAGAAGTCTATTGACTGTCATTAATGCATGAACATTTGCCATAGGTGCTTCATCCCAAACTTGGTGCTTCTTGCTGACTTGATATAAGATGCACCTCTACTATTAATTTTTAATGATGATACAGAAGTTTCATGCAGAATCAAGGGTAACTTAACATACTATGTACAGAGCTCGACAAATCCTATATTTTGGTAGCCAATTGCTACCAGAAATTCCATTTTGTTTATTTACGTTTTTCATATATTATTTAAGTGCAAAATGCTGCTCGCAATGAAAACATATTTCTTGTGAACTTTTTTTTATATAATTATTATTTTACTGATTAATGTATTTCTTGACTTAACGTTCATTCATTTCATTATATTTATAAAAAGCAATTTAATATCATTGGATGAATTTTCATCGAATAACGTCGAATAAAATATTAAAAGATAAATAGGTTATTAAAACTAATTTATTTATTGAAAAAAATAATGTTAAAAAATAAGAGAAAAACACGCACATGGGGTTTGAACTAGCACTCTTCTGGTCGTATGTTGGATTTTAATTTTTGATGGTCAGGCTAAGTTTTTCCCCATTTTATATACTGTAATTATATTTTCAGAAATCTACCCAATTTAAAATTATCATGAAAGCCTGTGAAAATCGTACAACTGACAACGCAACATCGATCATTGAACTTGATGTTCTTCCACAAGTGTGCCTGTTGCAAGTCAAGTCATCTAATCACTTTTGGATTGGCTACCATGAAAACTGCAGTGGTAGCCAACTGTCTATTCAGATTTATGGAATTTGTCGAGCCCTGTATGTACTGGGTCATTCCATCCCAAGTGATCAGATTTTTTAAGTCGCCCACGTTCACCATTTCCAATGTTGCTGAAACTTGGTGTGGATTCAGACCCCATCTAGATATGAACCTGTGCAAAATTTCAGGTCACAACATCAAGTGTGTATAAAATATGGCCTTCTGTTTTGATGGCTTGTCGATGAATGCCCGAAGAAACGAACAAATCTCAATGTTTGGGTCTTTATTACTAAAAAGCAAAAAATAGCTAGGACCTCTTACTGGCTTGACTTGTACAACTTTTTGCTCTGAATCAGAAAAAAGTGGTTTGGTTGGATAAACAAAACTTTAGGAGTCAGCAGTACAGGCCAAAGTACCTAGAAAAATCTACGGAGTAAATTATGTAAATTTTAGTCCTCATTTTAGGGACAAATATCTCAGGAATTGAAAACAGTGGGAAACTGTCACTTGGCAGATTTATTAAGAATACTTACCACATTGCCCTGCTAGAATAGCTTTGTTTATACATGATTACCTTGTATTATATTAGAACACCCATATGGTACCAAATGTAAAATTGCCAAAAGTGAGGTAATTTCAAACTCAAATTAGGTGAAATACATCATCTCAGAAATTGAACAGATTAAAAGTGCAACACCCTTTACCCACAACTAAAAAAGGCACAAAACAAGAAATAAAACAAAAAGAATGAAAAAAACAATACAACCTGTAAACGTCTTTCAAAAGCTTTGCTTTCATCTTCAGCAGACAAGGAGAACCTCAGGAGACTTCCTGTGAGAACTGTTCTCTCAGGAAGTCTCCTGAGGTTCTCCTTGTCAGTTGAAGATGAAAGCAAAGCTTTCGAAAGACGTTTACAGGTTGTATTGTTTTTTTCATTCTTTTTGTTTTATTTCTTGTTTTGTGCCTTTTTTAGTTATTGGGTAAAAGTGTTGCACTTTTAATCTGTTCATTAGTACGATCCACATATACGAGGTGCATTCAAGTTCTAAGGCCTCCGATTTTTTTTCTCCGGATTGGAAAGAGATAGAAACATGCGCATTGTTTTAAAATGAGGCCGCGTTCATTGTCAATACATCCCAGAGATGGCAGCACCGTATGGCAGATGGAATTTTACCGCCAGCGGCGAGAATGAGAACTGTTTTAGATACTTAAAATGGCGACGTTTTCCTTACTTGAACAGCGTGCAATCATTCGTTTTCTGAATTTGCGTGGTGTGAAACCAATTGAAATTCATCAACAGTTGAAGGAGACATGTGGTGATGGAGTTATGGATGTGTCGAAAGTGCGTTCTTGGGTGCGACAGTTTAATGAAGGCAGAACATCGTGTGACAACAAACTGAAACAACCTCGGGCTCGCACAAGCCGGTCTGACGACATGATCGAGAAAGTGGAGAGAATTGTTTTGGGGGATCGCCGAATGACTGTTGAACAGATCGCCTCCAGAGTTGGCATTTGTTTGGGTTCTGTGCACACAATCCTGCATGACGACCTGAAAATGCGAAAAGTGTCATCCAGGTGGGTGCCACGAATGCTGACGGACGACCACAAGGCTGCCCGTGTGGCATGTTGCCAAGCAATGTTGATGAGCAACGACAGCATGAATGGGACTTTCTTTTCGTCGGTTGTGACAATGGATGAGACGTGGATACCATTTTTCAATCCAGAAACAAAGCGCCAGTCAGCTCAATGGAAGCACACAGATTCACCGCCACCAAAAAAATTTCGGGTAACTGCCAGTGCTGAAAAAATGATGGTGTCCATGTTCTGGGACAGCGAGGGCGTAATCCTTACCCATTGCGTTCCAAAGGGCACCACGGTAACAGGTGCATCCTACGAAAATGTTTTGAAGAACAAATTCCTTCCTGCACTGCAACAAAAACATCCGGGAAGGGCTGCGCGTGTGCTGTTTCACCAAGACAACGCACCCGCACATCGAGCTAATGTTACGCAACAGTTTCTTCGTGATAACAACTTTCAAGTGATTCCTCATGCTCCCTACTCACCTGATCTGGCTCCTAGTGACTTTTGGCTTTTTCCAACAATGAAAGACACTCTCCGTGGCCGCACATTCACCAGCCGTGCTGCTATTGCCTCAGCGATTTTCCAGTGGTCAAAACAGACTCCTAAAGAAGCCTTCGCCGCTGCCATGGAATCATGGCGTCAGCGTTGTGAAAAATGTGTACGTCTGCAGGGCGATTACGTCGAGAAGTAACGCCAGTTTCATCGATTTCGGGTGAGTAGTTAATTAGAAAAAAAATCGGAGGCCTTAGAACTTGAATGCACCTCGTATACAGTCAATTCTCGTTAATACGAAACTAGTTACTACGAAATTCCGGTTAATAAGAAGACATTTTGTGGCCCGTCCCCGAGAAAGCAATTACTATGTAAAATTTTCTGCTTTATACGAACATATTTTTACTAAAATACGGCTTATACGAAGGAAAATTTCATAATTTTATTGAAAAATCAAAGTCATTTCATATGTGATTGCTTCTGAATTACAGTATTCGAATAAATGAATACTCGATTTTTTTTATCAGTCGATACTTTTTATTCGATAATTTTAGTCGATTAGTCGATAAAAAAAATATCGGTTATTTAGTCGAATTTTTCAAACTAACGAATCACGTGCTTTCAAACTAACGGGAAATCTGATTCGCGAAATCTGAATCACGTGCTTTCAAACTAACGGGAAATCTGATTCGCAAAATCTGATTGGTTCAGCTGTTCAGCTCAAATCTTTATTTAAACAAGTGCAATATCGGTATTGTTTCAAAATCAATTTTCTCATCGCTACAACGCAGTTATCTACAGTCAGGAATTTTATTCAATGTCAGCTTCAAGCAAAAGGAAATGAAAGGATCTTTCATTAGATCTGAAGTTACAAATTCTGAATGCAGCGGAAAAACCAAATGCTAAAAAAGGGCAGGTTGCTAAAGACTTTGACATTCCACCGTCAACATTATCAACGATACTTAAAAACTCGGAAAAGATACAACAACAGGCTGAATCGAGTGGAACTCTGAAAAGAAAACGAATGCGAAAAGCAGCACACGAAGACATGGAAACAACACTTTTAACATGGTTTAAACAAGTAAGTTAACGTTTTTTCTATTCCGGTATACATGTAGTACAATACAGTGCTGTAGAAATTACTGTAAGCTTTTTTTCTAAAATGTACTGTATGCTGTATTTGTTTTAGGCTCGACAAAAGAATATTCCCATTAGCGGCGATATTCTAAAAGAAAAAGCTAACCAGTTTGCAAACCAGCTAAACATTGAAAATTTCGCGTGCTCTAGTGGTTGGCTTACCCGCTTCAAGGAAAGGCACGGACTCGTCTACCATTCACTTGCTGGAGAAGCAAATGCTGTTAACTTAGTTGTTGTAAATGATTGGAAGGAAAAAGTTCTACCAAAACTGCTTGAAAAGTATACGCCTAACAATATTTACAACGCTGACGAAACCGCCCTATATTATAATCTTCTGCCCGAGAAATCTTATCATTTAAAAGGTGAAAAGTGTCATGGAGGTAAGTGTCATTTAAACTTTATTGTATTTTTTACCGATAATTTTGTACATGTATCTAATGTTTTTTTACAGTATCTTTCATAGGGAAAAGTAGCAAAGAACGGTTGTCAGTATTATTATGTACAAATATGGATGGCACTGACAAGAAAAAGCCGATAGTTATTGGCAAATTTGCCAGGCCACGCTGTTTTAAAAATGTAAAAAATTTGCCCGTTGTTTATTTCAACAATAAACGCGCGTGGATGACGTCTGAAATATTTCTTCAGTGTTTGAAATTATGGAACAATGATTTAAAGAAAGAAAGAAGAAATGCAATTCTATTTATAGATAACGCTCCGTCACACAAAATGCCACCAAATCTTGAATTTTCAAATCTGCAAGTTAAATTACTTCCGGCGAATGCAACATCCCATGTACAGCCATTAGATCAGGGAATTATCCATTCCCTAAAGAATATTTTCCGGAAAAAAATGGTAAGAGAAATGGTTCGCAATTTAGATAATGGCGAAGAACAAAAAAAATGGAGTGTTTTAAACGCCATTATCAACTTATCGGAAGCATGACGCACGATCCCAGATAGTGTTATTCCTAACTGCTTTAGAAAGGCAGGATTTTCTAACACTGCAGAAGAACCAGACGAGCCGGATTTTGATGGATTTGAGGAGTGGGAGGTGCTTAGAAGTCACGCCAATTATAGAGAGAAACTTGCCTCGATGTCGTTCGAAGATTTCGTCAGGATCGGCGATGGCGTCATCACCTCTGACACATTAACCGACGAAGAGATCGTGCAAGAATGCCTGGACGACAAGCAAGATGGCGTAGACGAAGAGAGTGATGATGACGACGAACGAATTCAATCTGCTCCATCAAATCAGAGAATGTTAGAATTGATGGAGGAAATTAAATCTTATATATTGTACAGTCAGGATGTTCCTGAAGACTTATTTACATTATATTGTAAAGTCAATAGTGATTTAGAAAAAAAAATTGTTTTAGCGCGAAAACAAACTGTTATTACCGATTTTTTTAGGAGAGATGAATAAAAATTATTTCTAACTTAAAGTATTCTATTTCCGTGCTTATTTCATAACACTTTTAGTATTGTTGGTTTATACGAAATACGAATAATACGAAAAAATTTCTTGGTCCCCACGATTTCGTATTAACGGGAATTGACTGTACTTATTTTGTTTTTATCTCAGAAATTATTTTTTCTATTACTATTGACACATTTCTTCTTCTAGAATCATTTAGGCTACTGTTGCATTTGGCACAGCAAAGGGGTAAAATATTAGATTGAACTTCATGAAAAATCACTCATGTTTCTCTATGGCAGTAATGCTAATTTTATATTGTCAAGAGGACAAGAATTAAATGAACAATTTGTATTTTTGTCAAATGAGTCTATCAGCTACAAACATTCTTTGACAAGGGTTACACTAAGCAATGTAACAAAATGCCAATGTAGAGTGAAACTCAGTTGGCTTCAAGCTTTGTACTTTTGATAAACATAGCAGGAAAGAAAAGCCTTTGTTGGGTTTCTTCGTCTTGGTTCCTAAGCCTTGTTATTGGCTTCTTTGTCGAGGTTCCAAAGCCTCAGTTGGGTTTCTTCATCTTGGTTCCCAAGCCTGTGCTGTTCATAATCATTGCTTCATTGAATTAAATTTTTCTTGAATGCTTTGCAATAAAGCTTCTGGTAAATTATAGTATCGCCCTGTTCTTGTTGTAGGAGCTGGAATATGCATAATAATGTATTGTGCAGGAACCCAGCATATTTCTTCTCTTGCAGGCCACGAAAATGAGTGAGCTGGTCCAAAAGGGATCATAAATTTGACTTCTGCACATCATTTTCTTCAATAGAGACTTGACGTACATTGCCGATGTACCATTGGTTATCATAAATGCAGGCAATGTATTGGCCAAGAAAAAGACTCTGAATCGGTGTAATAGGACTTGTTTCAGATTGATCAACTGCAGCAACAAAAGAGGTTGTGTCATTTGATACCCGGCTAACTTGAATACATCTGGAATCAGTAGGCAAAAAATGATGATTTTCTCGTGTTCCTGCTACTGTGTGCCCATTTTCAGACGAAGTTGAGGCAGTTGCTTTTGTCGAAGTTGCTTTCTGTGCTGATCACATTCACACGAATTTATCGTGTATTATACATTAATTACATTGCATATTCAGTGTCCAGTTCATTATACAATAAACTAATTCACTTTTTATTCGAATTTCTCGACACCAACATCTAATACAAAAAGAACTCCTCCCAAAGATCGCTACTTCCAAATAGGCCTACTTCCAAACTGCCTCGAATCAAAGCCTACATGAAAGCTTATGCACTGAAAATATTAAACTGAATAAAGATTGCTTGGGTTTTTTTTATTAAGAAAATTGATATAAAGTCATTGTGTGAATGGGAAAGCTTTCCCTATCAATGTAAGGCTATAAACTTCCAATGGTTTTAATGGAGCAAATGTCCCAAAATAAATTGAATTTTGGTGAACTTAAACTTTATACAATTTTGAACAAAGACAAGAAAGTTCACTTAAATGCATTTTTACATTTCTACATTTATTTGTAATAAAACGTCTAAAATCAATAGTTTCCAATTACATGCAGCCAATGTTTCAGAGGAAGAAGACTGGGATACAGATGTCAAGTTAACTGAGGAAGATTGGAAAGACCTCTTCGAAGACACAGATGAATCAGATTTTGAAGGTTTTTGAATTGTAAAGATCCAGATTATTTAAAAATTTAAAAATAAAGATTTTTTTTTTGTATATTTTTGCACATTTCATTTCTCGCGAAGAGTCAAAAATGGGGATCGCATTATACAAGAGGATAGCATTTTTGCTGGTTTTTCTAGCCGAAAAGTGTGGAGTCGCATTATAGTAGAGGATTTACGGTAAATAGTTTCAAATTTTATTCTGAAAAAAGTATACACATTAAACTTTTACATGGAATTAACAAAATTGCACAGTAAACACAAATTTTTTAAGCAATATGCATCACATTATAGCTGTTATAGTTCTTGGTGACATTAATGATCAATCTGATGATGTTTTTTCTTCTTGTCCACCTTGATAATACTTATTCTCAAATTTCACCATATCATTGCTGCACGGATCATGTATGATTTTTCACAAAGTTCAACCTTATGTTTTACCCCTTTGCTGGGCAGAATGCAACAGTAGCCTAGATGATTCTAGAAGAAGAAAATGTGCTCTTTCCAATGGTAAATAGAAAAAATAATTTCTGAGATGACGTATTTCACCTAAATTGAGTTTGAAATTACCTCACTTTTAGCAATTTTATATTTGGTACCATATGGGTGTTCTAACATAATACAAGGTAATCATGTATGAACAAATCTATTCTAGCAGGGCACTGTGGTAAGTATTCTTAATAAATCTGCCAAGTGACAGCTTCCCATTGTTTTTCATTCCTGAGATATTTGTCCCTAAACTGAGGACTAAAATCTACATAATTTCCTCCGTAGATTTTTTTAGGTACTTTGGCGTAGTGATGTGCGATACCAATGAAGCATCGATACTTCCGGTATCGAGTACTTTAATAAAATACTCGATACCAATATCGAGTACTCAACGAGAAAGTATCGATAGTATCGAGTAAAAATGAGTATTTATTTAAATGGTAAAATGCATTTTTGAGAAGACGTCGAACCGATACTGGAGCACGTGGAGGCTAACATCACTCATTACTATTAGACCTAATTACTATTACTAGGAAGCTATCATCACGTGTTCGAATCATTAGCCTTTTTTTTTTTATTTCCCGTGCGCCTATAGAGCGAGGCGTGAGCTTGACAGCTCGACTTCGTTAGAAGAAATAAAAATAAACGCTTCGAAAGATACCCAATCAGTAATCAGCCACTGGAATAAAAGCGTTAATATATTCAACAGATTCTGAATTAACGCTGAAAATCGCACATCTTCATTAGGTGCCTTATAGGTTTTTTAGGTATCGAGTATCGACATGCAAACTATCGATACTATCGATACTTGAGCCATATTACAGTGTACGATACTCGAGTACTCGATACCGGCAAGTATCGATACTTTTTGGTATTGGTATCGGTATCGGCACAACACTACTTTGGCGTGTACTGCTAACTCCTAAATTTTTGTTAATCCAATCAAATCATGTTTTTCTGATTCAGGGCAAAAAGTTGTACAAGACAAGCGAGTAAGAGGTCCTAGCTGTTTTTTGCCTTTTAGTAATAAAGATCTAAACATTGAGTTTTGTTCGTTTTGTTACGAATTCATTGGCAAGCCCTCAAAACCGAAGGCCATAGTTTTCCACACATTTTATATTGAGGTCTGAAATTTTGTATAGGTTAATACCTAGGATGGATCTATATCCACATCAAGTTTCAGCAAAATTGGTGATGGTGAGCGTGGGCGCCTTGATCACTTGAGCTGGAATTACCCTACTGTGCAACCATTTGGTAAAAGCATAGCAGCAATTCCACAGAGATAACTTTTAGATCTAAATCAAAACATTTTTTATACAAATGTCTTTCCAGTACCGCTGGAACCATCTATGAAATATGCATTGCTTTTATCTGTGTTACTTTGTTGAATTACTTGAATGAATTCAGTAATGATCAAAAGTTGTTCATGATTAGCTTGTTGAACCATCAAGTTATAATCAAGATTTGGATTTTTAAGAAAACTGATCGTGTTGTCAGTTTCTAAGAAATCATTAATAAGTGGCAGGTTAAATGATGAAAAAGAAAAACCATGCAATTTAAGTGTTTCAATAACATCTCTGAGACCAAAATGATAAGCTTTATTCCGGGTGTGAAGCTGCAAATAATCTTCATTAAGAGAATCTTTAAAAGTATCCCACAATTGAGAAGTGTTTGATGGTTGTTGAAAAATGGCAATAAAAGAACTGTCATAATTGAAATGGCATCTGAAAAACTGTTGCTTCATGCAAACAACAAAACCATTCCATATCATCTTGAACTATTCCATGTTGCAATACTGCTTCCTTGAAAGTAAAAAAAGTAATATTATGGACTGTCCTTAAATCTTCAAAAGACGTAGCCTTACTATATGAAGCAACAGTAACCGAAGATGATACTATTCAGATTCAGCACGAGAAATATTATACATTCTGCCAATTATTTTTACAAAATTTAATGCGTTTTTTCCAAGTACACTTTGTTTTATCCCAAACATAGTAAACAGCACATCGATACTGAATTTTAAATGGCTTGAACAGCACTTCTGACTTTTTTCTTTTGCCATAATATTTTTTATTTTTTTCTTGCCGTTTCTGTTTACTGTTTTTTTTGTAGCAAAAAAATGTAGTGGCCATCATAACCATTTCCATCGTACAATAAATTTATGATTATTTTCCCTCTAGAATTTACACCCAACTCTGTAACACTACTATCATGCGAGTGAAATAGAGTGACAAAAATATTAAAAATTCTGGCTGCCGCATGTAATTCTAAGTGGCCACCATATGTTCCATTTCTTGACATAATATTAAAGTAATCATTTTCATTAGAGATAGGAACACCGTAAGATGATCACCGGTAACGAAAGATTTATAGGAAGTCCAGTTCTCAACGACATGTTTCACAATTTTATCGCGAATAAGCGAGTGATGATATTCGGTGCCATTAATACATACCGACAGGGATTGAAATAAACAGTTCCCTTCCCCTTCACTTTTTCGCACATCACAAGAGCTTAACGATCTCATAATGCCATATGAGAAAAAGAAAAAGAAATGAATTAACTATAAAAAAAAATAAATACCGTATTTACTCGATTCTAAGGCGCACTTTTTTCCCGTTAAAGAGGGTTAAAAAAACAAGGTGCGCCTTAGAAGCGAGTAAATACGGTACGCCTTAGAATCGAGTAAATACGGTATATAAAATCGAACAATGACTGAATATTTTCTTATCACAATAATCGAACGGATAGTCGTAACTTTCTTTGTTGCTTCAGATGTGCATGAGCAGAAGTGCCGATTTTGGTCTTACAAAAAAGCCTTTGCGTTTTAATATATAAGTATTTTTAAAAACTGTACTAATTCTTTTTTATTTGGCAATTTTACTCATCAAAAGGCTATGTTCATTTTTAAACCGACATAAACTTTTACCCTTTTTTTAAGAATATATGGAGTGTAGGGACAGAATTTACATTAGGTTATTCGACACTTTTGATGATCCAGCAGCTACCTGGTCCTGTCCGTGCCAGATTAAACGACTTTTACTTTATTGTGATGACTTCCATTTTATAAACATAGCTTAACAAAATGAAATTTTATTATTTACTTGAGGCCTGTCTAATTATACAAAACGCATCTAGCTGCTGCTAAGGCATTTTGGTCTTGTGGATTTATTGGACAACACGGCTGTGAGTATAATTATTATAACTCATTGTAAAGTTTCAATAGATGAAGAAACAATTTACATATAAACAAGGCAATTGAGTCAAGTTATACAAATGGAAAAAAATAAAATTAAAACATTAAAATATTGGTTATTGTCGTTGGCATTACAATTTTATGAATTTCAAATTTCAGTGTTTTTTGATTTTACCTCATATGATCGTCAGTTTTAAACATTAATATAAAAATATTCGAATAAAGGGATCTTGGTAAAGTATTAAAAAGCTATTTATTCTGACCGATGCGTTTCGACAGCTTTGGACCAACAATGAACACTGAAGATCCTGAATCAACAAGGACAATAAATCAACTTTATCTGAACATTTAAATTGCTAGAAACACCAATTTGGGAATACAGAAGATGTAATGCAAATCATAAGATGAACAAAAAATTACAAGAAACTTAGCCTGCTAGAAAACATGGAAGTTTATAAATTCAAGAAGCACAACAATGACAACTTCATAAATAATCATGTCCAATTTTATACAAATGACTTTTTAAACATTGAAAATTTATGCAACGACAATTTTTTATTTTTAATGTTTTTCTTTATTCTTTATGCGTGTTTTTATAGCATGATAACGAATTATCCATACTTCGAGTTCCGTAGGCACTGCGTTCTTCATTGGGATCATTTTTTAGGGTGGCCATTTCATTGTTATTGAATTAAAAACCTGTCTAGACTTCGTTACAGAAGGACAGATAAATTACCTCAACAATTGACAGGCTTTATATACTGCTGGCGGTGTTATTACCACTCAACACAAAAAGTTCTGGCTGCAGTGTCCATTGCCTTTGCACACATTATAGCATGATAATTCATGACAACTTGTCCAGTGGCTGTATCATTTGATTATAGGGGCCTTCTTACAGATCTTTGATTGAATTTTAATGAGCGTTAATAAAAAGAAGATAAAAAAAAAGGTAAGCATTATTTGAAACGAAGTTATAAAAAAATGATTCAGTGTTAATCAAAAATAAAATTATTTTAAGAATGGGGTACGTATATTTTGTTATGCTAGGTAATATAAGGAATAATTGGGACAATTTTAGTGCATTTTAAAAATTACCAAAAAAGTTGGTTGTCGTTATTGGTTTTTATATTCTTGTGGATGGTGTTATTGTTGCCAGATTGAATTTAGAAATTTAAATATGTTTTGTTGCTCTGGCTGGATTTGATTATTTAAATGTTTTATTTAATAACTGCATTAATTCCCTTTTAATTATTCTTATTGCTGATTTTTTTTTTCTTCAAAATACCATAGCATAGACAGTCTTCTTTGGGCAGAAATACAGCTGGGGCTTAAGGCTATAAATAATGAAAATACTGTAGAATGACAAACTGTAAAAGTGTTGCAGTCACATTCTCATAGAAATGAGACTCAATCTTTAGATCGCAGTAGACAAGTAGTAATGCTATCTTTGGTGATAACTGTTGTGGCTGAGGTGCTCCCATTCCATGGCCACTAAATTCACCAGATGTCATCACCTAGAAATAAGTTCATTCATGTCTGGTATTCACATACTTAATCAGCCCCTTGTTTTGAACTGCAAGACTTTAATCGGAAAATTGTAGCAGAATTTTAACGCCTTTCTTCCTTATACATTGCTTTATTTTGAAAATGTACATTACTTTTTCTTACACTAAAATTTTCTTAAAATTATAATTATGGTATCCTATTCAGATTCATTTTCCTCACCTGAAATTATAACCTCATTTCTCTCATCTCTCCATAAATTCAGAACATTTTCACTCTCCCTTTATGATCACATGATCCGGCCTCTAACCGGGACCAGCCTCTAAAAGAACCTAGCTTAGAACTGGGAAAATGTGGTATATTAATATTTCATATGAATGTTAAATGATATTATACTCTGGAAATGGGAAATGTATTACCAGTGCTTTAAATTAAAGTGCTTGGAGAAGCACCTTACGTCTTATTGAACTATTATAATAATCAAAGGATATTTTATCATGAAGCATTTTTAATATAGGTGACCACATACCACACCAATTTAATACAATGGAACTTTGGTTTTGCAGTCCATTTGTTCCAGAAGGCTGTTCAAAACCTAATCAGTTTTTCACATAAGAAACAATGCAATAGGGAATGATCTGTTCCAGACACTGAGACCATTGCCTATTTGAATCTTTATAAAAGTGCTTAAATTGAACACAAAGCTATAAAAACCAATAACTATATGAAATAAATGAAATGTAAACTATACTGAATAGAGCTAAGCAGGTACTGGAAATGGATGTTGCTGAGGAGGCTGCTATCAGTTACCTTTTTTGGACCCATGATTACTTATTTCTGATACAAAAAGCTAAAAAATACAAAATGTGTCCATAATTTTCAGAGTGTAAGTTCAAAAATGTACACTGTAGAAGCACATTATAAACTGCTTCAGCTCACGCATGTACATGAGTCGTGTCTCACTCTGCTCATCAGAAATGAATGGGTAAGCTAATGGATACGAGTCCAGTTATTATTAGCTCTTCCACTGTATATTTGTCAATATTGCTGTGAAAATTATTCTTGCTTTTGGGTGGCTTATTTTTTACATTTCCCCTCCCCCTCTGAAAAATGCACAAAACCCGAGATCCTACTGTATAAACATTAAGAAAACTCACTGTTGTTGACGTCGATCTCTTTGACTTTGTCCTTTCATATATTAAGACCATGCTCAAACAAAATTCATTATTCATACTGCGTAGCCTACAACATGAATGAGTTATTGGCTGTGTATTGGCCCGGCACATACAGTGCCACATTTTTATTATAGGAGATCATAGGTGCAATATCGTTATGAGACCTCTTGAGACTCTAGGCCTCCCTACTTATTTTAAAATGTTTGTCTCATTAAGAGTGAGGACTTAGTTTTTATCTAATGTGCTATATATACACAATTCTTTAATTTTTCTCTACTGTCTTGTGTCACATTCTTATTTGTGTAAGTTTACATCAATTGTAAACCCAGATTATTCATTATTATATCTTTAAGGCTGGGAACATTAAAAATATGTTTCTCAGAAAAAGATAATCATGTGAGGATTTGGATATACTATACAGATATAATTAAATCCGAGACTTAAATCAGGGGTTGGAGCTGTCCTGAAATTTCTGAAAATCCTTAAAGATTTTTTTTCTGCCCTTAAACGTCCTGAATTTATATATTTAATTCTGAAAATCCTAATAATTTTCAAAATGTTTCGGAAATAAATTCTTTTTCCAAACAGAAGCAAGGATTACGTAAATAAACGTCATCTGTGAACTGAAGCGACATAGCGTAATTTACAGTAATAACGCCGCAGCGGTAGTTAAGCCGCACCGATAAAAATGTATCATTTTAGAAAAAAAAACGGTAGTTACGCCGCAATGGTAGTTAAGCCGCACCCCCCTCTCCTTTTATGATAGACAAGTAAAACGAATTGGCTTAATTTAAGAGAAACCTTCAAAATCGGAATGAAAAACAAAAGTCAAACGTTCTTCTTCATTTTCATCATTATCGTCAGCAATAGTTTTGTATGGTTAACAAGCAGCTCTGTGATGTACAATCATGACAACAACGATTTCAGAAAGCTGATACTGCAGTTGCATTCCGTCCTGATGAAAATCAAACGAAATTAGCACATAATATACATTACAGTACCTTAATTTTCCTGTATATACAATGTGCAGTTTATTATTTATTACATTTATTCGCTTTTCATTTGAATTCCCCACTGCCCGTCGCCATTTCATCACATCGAAACAAAGTTGTACTTCATGGATTGAGAAGGTACATTCGTAATGGGGGAGGCCGTGGCCTGGTGGGCTTTCACTGAACACAACTTCTGTGAAGTTAAGCTACATCAGGTACGGCTCGTCACTGGATGGGTGACCATCCGTGATAGCCAATCTTTACCCCCCCCTGGCTGCTGCGACCACCATACAGCAGTCGTGAATCCAGGTCCATCCAGGGACCCAACTCGTCGGCTTGTGAACAGTGCATATACATGTATTCATAGAAAAACATAAGAATACATGAATGCATTTTATTTTATTCAATACAAATACACTATAGCATATACAATATGTAGTATTACATTAATTTTTTAATGATTTCCGGCTTAATATATGCTACACTGACCAACCAATGAAATGTGAACTCCGGTTTATTAGCACATTGGCCCAGTTGCAACTTTCGCATGGGCTGCATTGACCAATCAGAGCAAGACGTGTGAACGATGTACGTTGTATTGAAGGGATAATTTAACCAAGGGAATGTAAAATTAGTACGTTATTCTGAAATGTACGTTAAAGTGAGGTACGTTGTAACGAGATTTTACTGTATATTATTATTATAAGCAAGAGCACGGTGGAGTTTATGTTTCAAATTCGCCAAAGCGACGTGCAAGCTATACAGCAGCTTTTAAACTAACAACCAAGATTGAAAAGGCTTAAGAGCAATCGTGCAGCAGCAAGGCAGTTAGGACACAATCGACGCTGGAGGAAATGTATGCAAAAATATATTATATGTATGAAATTAAAAATTTTTCCCCACTGAAATGCGTATTACTTTTATTGAAGCATATATGCCATATAAAAAAACTGTTTTTAGATTACCGATTGCGTGTGTGGTGGTGGGGGAGCGTATCGGCCGCCGCGGCATTACTGTCGGAGATTTTACATTTATGAACTACACGGTAATTAAAGTTCTGTCATGTATATTATAAGCTAATTTCGTTTGAAGTTCATAATACGACTTTTCATTTGAATTTCCCGTTGCCAAAAAAAAATACGAATGTAACTCAATATGAACAGAATGCCACTTTACCACATCAAACATGTTGTTGGCCTTCATATTTGAAAACTTACATTCGTATTTTATTGGCGACGGGAAATGCAGATGAAAAGTGAAATATTGTAATATATAATGAACTATACATTGTAAATACAGGATAATTAAAGTTCTGTGATGTATATTATACGCTAATTTCGTTTGAAGTTCATTATGCAACTTTTCATTTGAATTTCCGGCGCCAAAAAAAATACGAATGTACCTTCTCAGTCCATGAAGTGCAACTTTGTTTCGATGTGATAAAATGGCGTACGGGAAGTGGGGAATTCAAATGAAAAGCGAATAAATGTAATAAATAATTAACTGTACATTGTATATACAGGAAAATTAAGGTACTGTAATGTATATTATGCGCTAATTTCGTTTGATTTTCATCATGATGGAATGCAACTGCATCACATCGAAGCAGTATCAGCTTTCTGAAATCGTTGTTGGCATCCTGTTTGGAAAAAAAACCCGGTAGTTACGCCACAACGGTTTTGACAACTTTTATTAGATAAGCCACGGCGTTATTACCGTAAATTACGGTAGGTTTTGAAAGCTTGATCAACCATCTACTTTCCTGTTGGAAATTTTATGCGTGTCTAAATTGCACCCAATTTCTGTAAATAATCATTAAGTAATAATTATAGTCATTCGTTTAATTTTTTTCCTTTCCAAAATCGCTGTAACATGTTTAAAAAAAATGCTAAAAA
This sequence comes from Rhysida immarginata, assembly GCA_023313115.1. Lineage (NCBI taxonomy): Eukaryota > Metazoa > Arthropoda > Chilopoda > Scolopendromorpha > Scolopendridae > Rhysida > Rhysida immarginata. Next base: position 1,022,631 of record JAHWFO010054683.1, read on the forward strand.
ATCACATAACTTTAAGCCCATTTGTCTATTACCATAATCAAAACTTATTTTTTCAAAAAAAACTTATAAACAAAGAATTAAAAAAAAACAATGTTGTTTATTATTTACAATAAAACAAAAAAGAACTTTGAAGCAGCTGGTTCAAGTGTATATTGATCCACGCGGCAAAAACATGAACAAATATTTGATCACATGATCACATTTGCCATATGCATTATTATAAATCGTTAATTGCCATAAACAAAACTGCGATTACTGAAATAATTAATCTATATCATAGGATATATTCAAAGTATTTTATTTTTCCGTAGTAAATTAATTTATAAACTTAAAGTTAAAATTTTATATTGGAAAAAGGAACATAATTTTAGTTTATATATTTAAAACAAACTATCTTGAATTATTAATTAATTGTGTATGTCTTAAGATAATTTAATCTAGTTCTGAATTAAATATAAATGCAATTCGGCATTTAGATTGTTTAAAATGGCTTGCTGTTATAAACATTATAAATATCAAATATATTAAATCATGCTGATGTATAAATGAGTTTTTTTAATTGCTCGAAAATACAGGCTCAAAATGTATGACCAAAAGGGTGTATTTTCGTGATGTGTCTTGATGGTGCGGACTTTCGGTGGTACGTACAGGGTCCAGTCCTATCAATTCCGTATAATTGAGGTTCTACTGTAATTGTTTTATTATATATTTCAATTTATAATTGCCATATGTTGATAACAAGAAAATAAATGTAAACTCGTTTTTGTCTTCATTTAATTGCCTTTAATTAAAGCTGGCCAAGTGGCCGAGAGGGCTGGGGCATAGGCTTTCTAGTTCTTGAGTCCAGCTGGTTGTGGGTTTGAATCCCGCCGCGGGCATGGATGTTTGTGTTTGTCCCGGACTGCATATAGATACAACTTATGTAAAAGGTGCAAAATGACCTTAGTAGTCGACGCCAAAAATTCTAATACACCCTCATTTAATTAAAGCATTTCATTTGTATTTTAGTATCAAAAGTTCATCAATCATAAAAAGTGTTTATCATTGTTACTGGATTTGTGAAGTCAGTGGTCTGCTTGTCAATATTTTTGACATATTTTTTTATTTTGATTTCAATTCGGATAGAGCATCAAAAAGCGAGTAAAGTTATAATGGGCACACATGACCTTTGTCTTCGGGAAAACAGCTAAAATAGCGATTAAAGTTAAACGTTTTGGTACTTTGAGCTGGCCGTTATATTGGCCATGTCCATGAATAGATAGGATATATGGGCCTATTAAAACTTTTACTTATTTTCAATGCTCTATCCGAATCTGAAATGAAACTAAATAAAATTTGAGGTGAATTAGCGATAAAATGACCGGCTTTACAGATACAGTAACGATGCTTTGAATAAACGCATTATCAACAGGTTTTTTTATTGCTTTCAAAACACTGAAATTGTCTTGAAATTTAAGCAAAATTGGGTCCTTAAATTTCTATTTTCACCACTCCGACCCCTGCTTACATCCACATCGCCTTATTAATAGTTGCTCGTAACATAACTTGGCTGGAAATCAAAGATTGTCTATATGAGCAAAATCCAGCACATTTGAGATTTCTTGTCTGTGTATGTTATTTATAGATGGAGGATGTTTTTTTTTAATCAAATAAATAATTTGATTTCTCATTTAACAACAAAAATAAATGCAAATAAATTACGTAAAGTCAATTCAAAATAAAGTCACTTCTGTGCAAAATTGGTTTTTTGTTCTTCTTAAGTCATGTACACAAAAGCATTAGGTTATTTGTGGTATCATATGGACCGTTTATTTTGAAAGTGGTGTAAGTCCATTTTTTAAAACAAATGAGCTATCACGTAATTCGTACTTAATTTAATGTATATTTTTTATGTATAACCAGTCCATGTTTAATTTCTAAAAACTTCCCATGTTTTGTACAACTTAAAATCGGTCGGTAAATGAAATTACATAATCATCGATTATGAAAGTGGTGTAAGTCCAATTGACAGAGGTAGGTGGCTTAGCAGACGGTTGCCGATTAGTAGTCTGTTATTATTCATTTGTTTTATCTTACGTGCCATATTACGTGTCAAGAGTTGCTAACTTAGGTTATAGAGTTATTAATTTATTCCATTTGTTTCTTAAAATGGATAACTTCATATTAACATCAGATAGTGATTAGGTAAGAACAAATGGTAAATCAATATTATATTATTATAACAATTGAAAATATTTATTTTATTTCATTATAAATAAATTCACACAGACATAAAGCCCATGAATATAAACAGAAGAATAATCTTAGGTTCAGAGGATGAAAATAATTCTGCTATGAACAACAAATCAGCGAATCGTAAAAAGAGAAGAAGAATAATAGAGGTAGAATCTTCATCACATGAAGATATTGTTAATGAGAATTTAGATTCTGTAGAGCATAAGTAAAATCTATCTGTGTCTTGTAATTTTGACAATGTAATTAGCGTCTAAAATTAAATTTTATGTCTTGTTATGCGTATATGTAAACAAAATTGGATTAAAGTGAAGTATATTTTAAGTTATATTTGATTTTTCAAAATTGAAATTAAAGGATTTTTACAGTTGTCTAATTTTGAAAGTGGTGTAAGTCCATTTACAGCCTATAAATATATATTATTATAGTCTAATTCGCCTTAAACAAATTGATATAGTCAAATTAAATATCGATAAAACAGTAGAAACATTGCCAGACTTCATATAATTTGCCTAAATTTTTTAATTAACAGATATGCTAACCTTTAATTTTCTCGAAACAAGAGAAAATGGACTTATACCACTTTCAAAATAAACGGTCCATATAACACATTAATAGTATGTCATCAATCATTTTTTTTTTTTTTTAATATTTTCATGTGCACGGGATTATAAGGTAGTGTTATTTTATCTTGCTCAGAGAAATCTTGACCCTAACTACCGTGTTGTAAGGGGTCTCTATTATAATTTTATATGTTTTGACTGCATCATCTATCATCTAGTTTTCACATAATATATATTTGTTTGTTGTTATGTTTTTTTAATATTGGTTTATTTGCTTATGTTTTTATTATTGTTAATAATATTTTATATACTTAATTCATGACATCTTTTTGTCTGGCTGTTTTGTTCAAATCTTGCAATCAACTTTTCACCCACTTACAGTTGTTCAGACTACTCCAAATTCGGCACACGGGTTCATTTCCTATGACAATGTAATCCTGTATAAAATTTTCAAAATTCGAACTTTTAAAAATTTTAAAACGGATTTCATTTACTTTTCGTTCCGGGTAGGGAAATGGCCACCTATACATGTTTTCTTCATTTTCACATATCTGTAACAAAAGCATGAATTAAAAATTGACTGCAAATCCAACACTAAAAAAGAATAAAATAAAAGAAAAATTAAACAAAAAAATTAAATATACACTTTTACTTTAAAAACTGCACAAACAAGTTAAAAATATTATGGTGCCACTCATTAAAATAGGAATTCATAAAATTAAAAAGGTAAAAGTGTGGGAGTACATAATATTTTCATTTTAAAATTTGATATTAAGCACATGCTGCCACACCTTTACCTTTTTTTAATTTAATGAATTCCTATTTAAATGAAAGGCACCAAATATTATAAAGTTTTTTTTATTTTAAAAATTTTTATTTACATAAATATCCTGTAAGACTTTTTGAATCTTTAACATTTGTATTATTATGTGACATTATTGTATTGGGAAAAAACCTTATGAGAAATTAACTATTAAAAATTACATATTTTAAATAGAATTGTTATATTTGTGAAGAACAAGGCAAGGAGAGTAAGGCCACTGTTGGTGCCTGCATGCAGTGCAATAAATCTGGATGCAAGCAGCATTTTCATGTAACCTGGTGAGTAATTTAGCATTAATATTATGTAAAAATCATTTTATTGTGTTTACCCATCTTATATTTTAACCCATCAGTTTTTCTACTTATGGTAGAATATAAACAATATCATAATATTGAATTCTTTTAGTAGCAATACTTAATAAAACAAAGGTGTAATCAAATTATTTGCAATTAGCAAATTAGTGTTTCTTTTGGTGTAGAAGATGACCTTTGAAAAACAACAAACTACCTAAAAGTTGGGATAGTCTTACATGCCTGCACAAAAACAGAAAGTTTGGTATCGTGATTAAGTATTTATGACGTGTCCTTGATAAAGCCAGGAATAAAAGTTGAAACTGGTCGGAATTCTGTGTTTTCTTTCCCGATATGACTGCAAGACCTCCAACTTCATCAAGAAGGAGAGTACAGAGAACTCTGCAACTGCCCATTATATTGTACGTGATATCATTGTCAAGTGGAAATCTCATGGAACAATGTCGATGAAATTGTCACGTGGTAGGCCAAAGAACACAGCAGAAAGTTAGTTGAATGCTCTTGTGTATGACATGATGCAGTCGGAAGGCTTCAGCTGAATCATAAGTTTGAAATCCATGTTCTTCTTCATTTTTTTAATCTATACCTGAATAGATAGTAAAGGAATTATCATTTAAATCAGCCTCATAATCCATAATAATTTTCCCTACAATGAGGTAATGATTAGATTAATTGGTGAAGAATGAATAATCTTAGATGCTTGATTATTAAAGACCTTGTTTTACGCTGATACTCATTAGCCTTGCATTGAATATTTGTTCGCTGGTCAGGCATCAACACGTCTTGAGTGGAGAGGATAACTCTCTTAAATTATGGCCACACAGGGTACTATGTGATGGATGAGATGGATGCGATAGACGTAAAATAGCTTGGCCACACATAGTGCTATGCGTCGGATGCTACACGTATGTTCACTCCAATTTGCATACGACTCCTGTCTTTTTCAAAGTATATTTTGAAAAATACAGAAATAAACGTTCAAATTAATTACTTCTCTGTCTATGTAAAGCCACTATTTATTTTTTTTTTTGTATATACAAAATTATTTCTTTAATTATTTTAATAAATTATACATTTGTATTTATTTAGCTATGCAGGGTGTATCTGAACGGTCTATACAAACTTACAGCATGAGTTCCTTGTAGCCAGAAAAGCAATATATCTCCCATGAACATAGGATCACAAACTCTTCTTTCTGGAGATACAACTGTGCGACGTTGTCCTACACGGAGGACCAATACCCTGGCCAGCACGTTCGCCGGATATGAATCACTTAGACTTTTTTTTTGTGGGGCCACTTGTTTATTCCACCCCCGTAACAGATGATGATAATTTTCGCCAGCGGATCGCGGACAATGGCAATATCATCTGTAACACATCCGGTATTTTCCAACGAGTTCGCCAGTCAGTGCAACGACGTGCGCAGGCCTGTGTGGAATCTAACGGAGGTCATTTCGAGCATGTACTTTAGCACGTCTGGACTGTTCTGTTACTGTACAAGTTGGAAATAAACCTAGTTTGTAACGCTGAACGGATTTGATGTGACAATTGCGCCAGCTATTGTAGGACATGTATTGCTTCTGGCTACAAGGAACTCATGCTGTAAGTTTGTACAGACTGTTCAGATATACCCTGTGTAGTAGTGCTGAGTCGATTTAAAAATTTTTGATTTTGCATCGGTATTGGTTTTTAAGGGGGAGGAACCACGGTTCCGGTTTCAGTTTTGGTTTTTACTGTGCTGAGTAAAGTGTGTACATTTTAGTGGTTCATCTAGCAAATAATAGTGATAATTTGATGAATCAGTTTGTTGACTTTTTAAAACAAAACAAAAAAAAAAATGAATGAAACAATTTTTGTTGAAGATGCGAGTCAAAATTTAGATTCTTTCTAACTTCCATATTTTTACATGCATCCACAAATCTGTATAATTGCTGCCATATTTAATTAGAAATGTAAACAAGACCACATGTGACAAAATGAAGTGAGTTTAAAAAATGTGATGAGAAAGATATGGGCTGATGATATTCAAATTTACCAAGTCAATTTTGGCTCGCTGATCAAAAAATCACAAGTCAATGTTTAGCAAAAATGCCTATTTGACGCGTAAATTGCAAGTAAGCGCGAACCCTGGATATCGATATGAACGAAACTAATAATTTCATTCTTTGTTTTCTTTTGCACTTTTGCTAGCCATTAAAATCACACTTTAAAGAAGTTTTCATTGAAGACGGAAAATATGTGAAAAAATGTGCACATGATACACATAAACTGTCGTATCAAATCTGGTTCTAAAAGTGTTGCGTCAATATAAATTCGCGTTTTACAGAAGCTTCATTTTTAGTGTTACCAACTCGGATTCAATATTGGATCCACTAAATTTCAGTGGATTTTCCGTTAAATTTCGAGGATCTGACAACAAAATTTTGCAAAATTCCACTGAAATCCGATGAATACGTCCTTAAGTGAAATCACGTAAAAACCGTATCGAAAGTTTTAAAAACCGTCGGTTTTGGTTTTTACTAAAAACCGAAAGTTCGATTTCGGTAATCGAAACCGGCTCATCACTACTATATAATTATTTTTTACCCAAGAAATGCCATAATTGTAACATGTTACATTATCTACTGTGCTTGTCCGTCCATGATGGACGTTTATGGACATCCAGAAAAATTTGCACCAATAAAACCTTCCATGACATGTCCAAATGTCCAAAACATTGCCAACATCACCTCTGCAGCTCTGTGTGGCCACTTACATTGTGAATAGAAAAGGATATTTTTCAGATGCGTAGCACCCATCCCTTCCATCGTGCTCTGTTTAACTACACCTTTACATCTTAGACTCCACCTCTGTCCTCCTTACATTAATCATAATTGGAATAAGATACTTGTAAGACAAAATGCGTTATATTTTTAATGCAAGTTTCCAAGTTATATGCTTTTTCTCTGAGATTGATTAGAATAGGACAGATATTGTGAATCAATATGTATAAAGTACACTTTTTTTTCAACAAAATATCTTTGCAAAAAATTAGGGTATATACATTATACACAAAATACCTTAATGCTCCATGTGTTAAAGGATTAACGAGCTGATGATTAAGTGCACATTCTGTGAATTCACTTCAGTTAACACGAAATCGTGGGGACCAAGAAATTTTTTTGTATTATTCGTATTTCGTATAAACCAACAATACTAAAAGTGTTATGAAATAAGCACGGAAATAGAGTACTTTAAGTTAGAAATAATTTTTATTCACCTCTCCTAAAAAAATCTGTAATAACAGTTTGTTTTCGCGCTAAAACAATTTTATTTTCTAAATCACTATTGACTTTACAATATAATGTAAATAAGTCTTCAGGAACATCCTGACTGTACAATATATAAGATTTAATTTCCTCCATCAATTCTAACATTCTCTGATTTGATGGAGCAGATTGAATTTAAATGATAAGATTTCTCGGGCAGAAGATTATAAAATAGGGCGGTTTCGTCAGCGTTGTTTCGTCACTAGAGCACGCGAAATTTTCAATGTTCAGCTGGTTTGCAAACTGGTTAGCTTTTTCTTTTAGAATATCGCCGCTAATGGGAATATTCTTTTGTCGAGCCTAAAACAAATACAGAGTACAGTACATTATAGAAAAAAAGCTTACAGTAATTTCTACAGCACTGTATAGTACTACATGTATACCGGAATAGAAAAAACGTTAACTAACTTGTTTAAACCATGTTAAAAGTGCCCTTTCCATGTCTTCGTGTGCTACTTTTCGCATTCGTTTTCTTCTCAGAGTTCCACTCGATTCAGCCTGTTGTCTTATCTTTTCCGAGTTTTTAAGTATCGTTGATAAAGTTGACGGTGGAATGTCAAAGTCTTTAGCAACCTGCCCTTTTATAGCATTTGGTTTTTCCGCTGCATTCAAAATTTGTAACTTAAGATCTAATGAAAGATCCTTTCGTTTCCTTTTGCTTGAAGCTGACATTGAATAAAATTCCTGACTGCAATAAAATTAGATAACTGCGTTGCAGCGATGTGAAAATTGATTTTGAAACGATGCCAATATTGCACTTGGTTAAAGAAAGATTTGAGCGCCATGTGACAGGATTTCAGATCTGAATAGCTGAACCAATCAGATTTCCCGTTAGTTTGAAAGCACGTGATTCAGATTTCGCGAATCAGATTTCCCGTTAGTCTGAAAGCACGTGATTCGTTAGTTTGAAAAATTCGACTAAATAACCGAAATAGCCCTATACCGCTTGGCAGGTGAAGCCCCATTTGGTCGCCTCCCATTTGGACGTTTGACCTGACCCATTTGATCGCCTACCATTTCGTCGCTTGCATCCTCTAAGACTTTCTATTAACTAACTGTATTTAAACAAAAACTAATACAGCCAAACATTATTAATTAATAATATTTAAAATAAAAATCATATAATATCAAAATATCATATTTATTCCTCATTTTCATTGAGAATAAATATGGTATGTTTAATATAAAAAATTCAAAAAGAATTCAATGTGGTTAATTTAATTTAAGAAGTAAATTAAAACCATTTCCAAGTTCTAGATTTGACCTAATTGGCTGAATTTTTTATTGACCATAATACCTTTCGTTCATTTTCACTTTTCAACATTCTCTTTCTAGACAAGCATACAGGCGGTAAGACGTTTTTTTATTTTCAGTTTTATATGTCGATCAAAGTAGTTTAGTAAGTTTATATCCAGTTAGCAGATACCATGGCTTTTAAAATCTTAAAATCAACTAAAGGAAAAGACATGATTTCATACAACAAACACCTGTACAGTTTTGAAAAAGAGAATGCACAGGGTGTTAGGAGATTTAAATGTTCCTGAACCCATCGACGGTTTCCTGTACCCATCGATTGTGTTTCGATGATGGTTCATACCATCGATGGTGCCACCGATGGTGGTTTTAAACCATCGCACACCTCTATTAATAAGGCATCAACATGTAATTAAGTAACACATGCAGAAAAATACACTTTATTCCCGTGGCTCATCAAGGCCCTATGGGCTGATTAAAGAACAGGCGATCAAATGGGAGGCGTCCAAATGGGAGGACGACTAAATGGGAGGCGACCAAATGGGGCTTAACTGCTTGGCAAGGCCAGATGAATCCCCTATCTTTCTATCCTTTAATCCTTTAATCCACTAATCCCTTATGCTCTCAAGAGATTCAATTGAAAATCTTTAGGGCTTTTTACTATTTATTAAAAAGAAAAAATATCTATTTTAATGAAAAGCTATAGCAAGAAAGACATTTATATAAAATATTTATTTTATAAATTTATTTTATACACATTATGTATGAAAAATAATTTATGAAAATCATCCGATATACGATTTAATCAGAAAACATTGAAATATTTTTTACAAGCTTTATAAAAGATAGACATTAATTTATGAAAATCATGACATATTATTTATTGTAAATTATATATTAAATAATTATCAAACAAAAAATATATATTGAATTATTTAGAGAGGTCCAAAGTATAGCAGGAAAGTGCAATTTTTTATTTTTGCTTTCCATCATAAAATCATCTCAGATGTTGGAATTACAGCTTTTTTAAAAAATTAACAATGAATGATTGTTGAAACAATGGTATATGACGATTTCTGTTATGGATATTTCGACTGTGGAAATATTTAATATATCAATAAGGTTTGTTTGTCCTGCCTTATTTGAAATTTTATTATTACAGTCAATTCTCGTTAATACGAAACTGGGTAATACGAAATTCCGGTTAATAAGAAATTCCGGTTAATAAGAAAACATTTTGTGGCCTGTCCCTGAAAAAGCAATTATTATGTAAAATTTTCTGCTTTATACGAACATATTTTTATTAAAATACGGTTTATACGAAGGAAAATTTCATAATTTTATTGAAAAATAGTCCTTTTAGGAACAATTTTAATGATAAAATTTCAGATTTCGAAGTGTTGAAGAAATGCTTGGAATATCAAAACTCAATAATACTGAGGATATGTGAAATTAGCAAAGTGTGTGAAATATATGGAAGTATTATGTGATTGCTTCTGAATTACAGTATTCGGAAAAACGAATACTCGATTTTTTTAATCAGTCGATATTTTTATTCGATAATTTTTAGTCGATTATTCGATAAAAAAAAACATCGGTTATTTAGTCGAATTTTTCAAACTAACGAATCACGTGCTTTCAAACTAACGGGAAATCTGATTCGCTAAATCTGAATCACGTGCTTTGAAGCGAACGGGAAATCTGATTTGCGAAATCTGATTGGTTCAGCTATTCAGATCTGAAATCCTGTCACATGGCGCTCAAATCTTTATTTAAACAAGTGCAATATTGGTATTGTTTCAAAATCAATTTTCTCATCGCTACAACGCAGTTTTCTACAGTCAGGAATTTTATTCAATGTCAGCTTCAAGCAAAAGGAAACGAAAGGATCTTTCATAAGAAAGAGATGAATAAAAATTATTTCTAACTTAAAGTATTCTATTTCCGTGCTTATTTCATAACACTTTTAGTATTGTTGGTTTATACAAAATACGAATAATACGAAAAAATTTCTTGGTCCCCACGATTTCGTATTAACGAGAATTGACTGTATTTTTCTTTTGATATATTTTGATTTCTATTAAAATAACACAGAAAATATAATAATAAATTTCCAAATTAAGCATGAGGCTTCAGATAGGGAAACGGTCTCTCTCTCTCTCTATTCGTTGCATATGCTCCGAATGCAGTCACAGAGTACCCACTTTTTCTAGATGAAGTTGATGCTGCTCTTAGCAGGAGAGGGAGTGCAGATTCGGTCATCATGATGGGCGACTTCAATGCACACGTAGGGGCTGATGACCAAACGTGGAGGGGCGTGATTGGGAGGAATGGTGACCCCGATTTAAATGCGAATGGGAGGTGCTTGTTGGATCTCTGTTGCAACAATGGACTTTCCATCACAAACACCTTCTTCCAGCACAGGGATGTCCATAAGTATACCTGGTACAGGGATGCAATGGACCAGAAGTCACTGATTGATTTTGTATTTGTTTCAGCTGACTTATTCCGATCAGTGTTGGATACTCGTGTGAGAAGAGGGGCAGAACTATCAACTGATCACCACCTTGTTGTCTGCACTTTGCGGTTCTCTGAATCCATGCCAACCAAGCGAAATACTAGGTTCAGACAAACTTGGCGCATCAAATGGGAGGCACTGGAGGATAGAGCTGTGAGGAAGACCTTTGCAGATAGCATATCTTCAAGTTTCAAAGAACTACCCAGTGATCGTGGTACTGTTGAAGAGGAGTGGCAGTTGTTTAAAACTGCTGTGATTACTTTGGCTGCTTTGTGCTGTGGTCGTAAGCGGCTGAGTGTGGCGCAGGGCGGTGAGAAAAGGACTGCATGGTGGAACAGTGAAGTCCAAGAAGCTGTCAAGGAGAAGTTCGGGGAGAAATTGGAGGCAGACTATGGTTCGGCAAACAAGGTGTTCTGGCAGACCGTGCGCCGCCTCCGTGGGAAGAAGTCTCTTTCATCGCAAACTATTAAGAGTTCAGATGGGAGGCTTCTGAAAACGGAGGAGAGCGTATTGCATAGGTGGAAGGAATACTTTGCATCTCTTCTTAATCCGGTGACAACAACAACTGAGGCATACGAGGTGCACCTTGGAGCGGAGAATAGTCACGGTAGTATCACTGAAACAGAAGTCAGATGGGCAATTAAGTCCCTGAAGACTGGCAAAGCTGCAGGTGATGATGAAATCCGGTCCGAGATGTTAAAGGCCTTAAATCAGGATGGTATCCTGTGGCTGACTCGAGTGTGTCAGGTTGCTTGGATATCTGGACAGGCCCCTAAGCAATGGCAGACAGGAATTGTGATCCCTATCTTCAAAAAGGGAGATCAGAGAGATTGCAACAACTATCGAGGCATCTCTTTGCTCAGCATTCCTGGGAAAGTGTACGCTAAGTGTCTGGAGAAGAGAAGTCGGGAAATAGTCGACTCCAAACTGCCGGGGGAGCAGTGTGGTTTCCGACCTGGCCGAAGCACGATGGATCACATCTTTGCTCTAAGGCAAATCTTTGAGAAATCCTGGGAGTATGCAAAAGAGGTCTACGCTTGCTTTGTGGACCTCGAAAAAGCATATGACAGGGTTCCTCGGGAGAAGCTCTGGCAAGTGTTGCAAGAGTATGGAGTGGATGGGCAATTACTGGTTGCTATCATGTCTCTGTACGAAAGCTCTGAGATGTGTGTCCGGATAAATGGCATTAAGTCAAGACCGTTCAACGTGGGTGTTGGACTCCGCCAAGGGTGCGTACTGTCGCCCATCTTGTTCATTATCTTTATGGACTGGATAGACAGGGGCAGCCGAGGCGATGAGCGTGTTTGTGTGGGCGACTGCCTGGTGGAGAGGTTGCTCTTTGCGGACGACCTTGTCCTGCTTGGGTCTTCTCGCACGAACCTTCAGCATGCACTAGACCGGTTTGCAGCCAAATGTGAAGAAGCTGGGATGAAGATCAGTGTGGCTAAAACCGAAGTTCTGGTTCTTTCAAGACAGCCTGCTCAGTGCGCTCTCCATGTTAGGGGAGCCTCATTGAGACAGGTGGAGAAGTTCAAGTATCTCGGGATTGCATTCACGAGTGATGGACGGCAGGAGAAAGAATTGGATGCTCGGATCGGTGCAGCAAGCTGTGTCAGACGTGAACTGTGGCGATCCGTGGTAACGAAACGAGAGCTGGGTAACAAAGCCAAGCTCTCCGTCTTCAAATCTATCTTTGTCCCCATTCTCACCTATGGTCATGAGGCTTGGGTAATGACCTAAAGAGTGCGATCGCGGGTACAAGCGGCCGAAATGAGATTTCTGAGAGGTGTGGCAGGTGTTACCCTACTAGATAGAGTGTACAGCAGCACAATAAGGGAATCTTTAGGTGTTGAGCCGCTACTTCTCTGCATTGAGAGATCTCAGTTGCGCTGGTATGGCCACGTGATACGGATGCCGCAAACTAGTCTTCCTAGGCAGTTGTTATTTTCCAAGCCGGTGGGTAAGAGACCAAGGGGTCGGCCTAGAACCAGGTGGCTAGACTACATGGAGAATCTGGGTTCGAGTCGCTTGGATATTACCAGGGAGGACATGCGCCTGATGGCGGAAGATCGCGATCGCTGGAGATCCTCCATAGGGCTGCTGCCCCCGCGACCCTAATGGATAAGCGGGTTTGAAAAGTAAGTAAGTAAGCATGACATACACAACTCATTAAACAAAATAGAGTATGTCATACTTTTCGTTTGGAAATTTATTACCTTCTATGCTTTTTTTTTAATATATGCCGTAATTTTCGACAATAAAGCTGCAGCGGCTGATACGGGGGGGGGGGGGGGGGGGGGG
>JAHWFO010054683.1:1036040-1057892 GCA_023313115.1 Rhysida immarginata
CACCACACACGCAATCGGTAATCTAATAACAGTTTTCTTATATGCTTCAATAAAAGTAATGCGCATTTGAGTGGAGAAAAATTTTTAATTTCGTACGTATAATATATTTCTGCATACATTTCCTCCAGCGCCGAATACATTTTTCGTCGAGTCCTAACTGCCTCGCTGCTGCACGATTGCTCTTAGGCCTTTTCAATCTTGGCCGTTAGTTTAAAAGCTGCTGTATAGCTTGCATGTTGCTTTGGCGAATTTGAAACATACTCTGCTCATGGTGAAGATATACTCCACCGTGCCCTTGCTTATAATAATAATAATAATAATAATAATAATAATAATAATAATAATAATAAATAATATATAATAAAATACTAGTGTTTCTAACACCTCTCAAGCGCTCTCGTGACCGTTTAGCCCCGCACGCGCTCGTGAATCTTTCTGATAGTCAGCCCCGAGTGTTAAAACGCAAAAATCTACGCACGAGAAAAACGAAACTTTAAAGAAAATTCGAAACCTAAGAGAAAAGATTTAAAAAAATATAAAACAATCTTCGCTTTTATCTTCAGCTCCTTCGTCCCTACCGTGTATCCAGCTATAAAATATTTTAATTAAAAAACAGAAAAGAAGTACGCCAACAGGCGTTCTCCTTAAAGACAAATTTCGTTTCCCGTTTTCAGTATATCTGTGTGTGTGTACCCTCTTCCCTCCTCCCTGGTATGCGCGCGCCAATCACAAGCTGGCTGCGGGAGTGGGCCGTTGTGTAGTGGGAGCGTAGCGAGTGTGCGTCGCTGTCACCTAAAAGGGAAGATTTATCCTAAAAAAAAAACGTGTATCCTGACGTGTTTTGTGCCTTCAGATTCATTACAAAACTATAAACGCATTCGAAACATACTTCCGAGGTGGGATACGCTTTCACTGTCGGCCATTATTGCGAAGCGAAAGTGACGAAAGTGATCAGGCGCGCTTGAACGTGATCAGATTTGAAAGTTTTTAGATGCAGTGCTCACGTTGATCGATGAACATAGGCGGACTGGCAGTCTAAATCGTACCGGGCAGATACCGGGAAAAATCGGCGAAAGCGGCCCTCAATCACGAGAAAGTAAAGGCATCCTTCCGGCCCACTGGTTTTTTTCCCGGTGACCCGGTGGTTCAGTCTGCCGCTGTCGATGAACGCTCACGCTCGATCGCTATCGGAGTGAATTCATCGATAAATTAATGGGATGTGAATTCATCGATAAATTCATCAATAAATATAAATCAACGAATATATTGTCACTACTCATTTTATATCGTTGAAAGAACGATATGAAGTAGGCCTAAAATCGTGGATAGAATTTTTTTTTTTTTTTTTTTGTAAAATCTCCGACAGCTGATACGCTGCACACGCCAAAATTTTCACTTTTATTAACAGAAACGCCGCAGCTCTACTGCCGAAAATTACGGTAGATCGAAATACACTGGCGGAAAAAAAAATCCCAACACCACGAAGGACTTGCGTTAGATGAATGAAATGTGGACAGTATATTCAGCTATGGTATTTATTCAATTGATTCAAGTTTCAAGGTTACAACTTATAGGGGGCACCACCAGCGCCACCCTGTACATGCAAATGAGACATTCCAATGACAGATATGGACGCGTGTCTGCGTCACTTCAGACACTTGTGGACGTGTGTGATAGAGTACATAAAACATACCTCGAAGGCGACTGCAACGTGAATATGGGCAGCTAACCCAATTCGAACGAGGACGTGTAGTGGGCCTTCGAGAGGGTGGACTTTCGTTCCGTGCTATTGCAGAACGTGTGGGTCGAGACGTTGGACTTTCGTTCCGTGCTATTGCAGAACGTGTGGGTCGAGACGTTGCCACTGTGTACAACTGTTGGCAGCAGCAATGGTCCAGGGAAGGCAGGATTACCAGGAGACCAGGATCTAGACGACCCCCGGCCACTGGAGACAGGGTTGACCGGCGCAACTGTAGGATGGCTGTGGCAAATCGGACAGCATCTGCAGCAGACATTTGGGCTGCTGTGGCACCCAATGTCACTCCAAGCACAATTCGGAACCGTCTCCTGGCCAGGAACCTCCACTCCAGGCGCCTTGTGGCATGTTTCCCTCAACACCGTGCAGCATGTCTTCATTGGTGTCAAGCCAGAGCGACTGGGAGGCCAGAATGGAGGTCTGTGGTCTTCACGGATGAAAGTCGTTTCTGTCTGGGTCAGAGTGATGGTCGCACAAGGGTCAGGAGGAGGAGTGGGGAAGTCCTGTTACCGAGCTGTATCCGTCCTTGGCATACAAGCCCCACCCCTGGCGTTATGGTATGGGGAGGGATTTCCTACTACAGCAGGACCCCCCTGGTGGTTATCCCAGTCACCATGACGGCAAATGTTTGTTGGACCCATTGTGCTGCCATTCATGGCTGGTATGCCAGGGGGGCTGTTCTAACAGAATAACGCTCGACCCCACACGGCTGCTGCAACCCAACGTGCCCTTCAGGGTGTCCACATCCTACCATGGCCAGCACGATCACCAGATCTGTCGCCCTTCAAGAACGTCTGGGACATGGTCGGACGCCGTGTCAGGGCTCTTCCAGAACCAGCAACAACTGTCGCTGATCTGACCATCCAGGTACAACAGGCATGGAATGCCATACCACAAAATGACATTCGGCATCTCTACGACCGTATGCATGCACGGCGACTACAGCGGGTACTAAAGTCTGTGCTTTTCACCATGTACAAGGTGGTGCTGGTGGTGCCCCCTATAAGTTGTAACCTTGAAACTTGAATCAATTGAATAAATACCATAGCTGAATATACTGTCCAAATTTCATTCATCTAGCACAAGTCCTTCGTGGTGTTGGGATTTTTTTTTCCGCCAGTTTATATAGAGAAAATACAAAGAAAATAAAAACATAGAATTTGAAATTAAGCATTACATACACACATTATAGAATGAAATAAAAATCCATGAACACAATGGAATATAGAATATAAAAATAATATTCTATAACAACCAAAATGACCACAATATTAATCATCATATACCATCGTTTTACCTTTGTTGTTCATTTTAAAAACCTTTAATTCCATCATCTGCAAACCTCTGGGAATTTTAATCCGCATCAGACATGGGTTGGATTCCTGCAATTGAATTCTGCTCATCTTCTTCACCGCTGCTGGTATCAAATGGGTTGATTATGAGCTCATCAACCACTGTGTCGCTCAGGCCGTCGAATTCCCAATATTTCTTTTCCTCGTCTTCCACTTGTTTTATGAATTTTTTCCATATTTTGTCTGTTGCCAGCTTCAATCCATCGTACAGTAAGGCTCTAACTTCTTTGAGTTTACAGGTTGTTTTGTGTTTCCTAATATGGCTCCACACACCTTCGATGGGATTCAAAACACAATGATAGGGGGGCAATCTTAAAACTGTGGCCAGCTTCTTCCGCTATCGAATCAGCAACATACTTGTCAAATTTTCTGATAGTATTGGCATTTTTTACTTGACGAATCAGTTCATCTTTCACCGTTTTCTTGGTATATGGGATTCCTTTGGCTTCCATCTACTGGATGATGTCTTTCTTCAGCCATTGTTTAGTAGGAAGCGGGTCCAACTTCACGCTGTTATAGGATGCATTATCCATAACGATTACACTGTTAGGTGCAAGCAGAGGTAAAATCCTTTTCAACCATCTTATGAACACCTCACCATTCATATCGTCATGATAATCGCCAGTTTTCTTCAATTCCATGATTAATTCCCCACCTTCCGCAAAACCTTGGTCACTTCTAATGTGAAGCACAATGAGGCGCCTTCCTTTTCCGGTTGGTTTCTTCAATCCAGTGTTCAACCCAGACATATACGCCTGCTTTTTCGTTTTGATTGTTGAATCATGCCACGCTTTGGTAACGGCATATCCTTCATTCACCCATGTCTCGTCCAGATAGTACAATCTGCGTCCTTCTCGTCTGTAGTCACGGATTTTTCTCAGATACTTCCTACGCCACAGCACCAAGTCTTCACGGTCAACAATCAAATGTTTTCTGTTCCTTTGGGCGAACTGGATTCTGAGCTCGTGCAGAATAACGTGAAAGGTTGATTTCTTCAGATCAGGCAAGTCCGGATCGCTGTTAACGAAAGCCCGTACTTTCTTGACTGTGGGTGGTTCATTCCTCTCAAAAAAGTAATGTACCTTACGGCGTATGGCACTTCTCATAAAATCATCACAAAGAATTTCTCTCACAGGCTTTTGACGCTTTCATTTTTTCCCAGGTGTAGACAGACTTCCATTACGTTCCATTTCTGAACGTGCCGAGTTCACGCTTCGTGCCGATACTCCTGTTAAATCGGCTGTCATTTCCTCCAAGTTACGAATTCTTATATCCGGGTACTTTTCCGCAAGCTTAACCAACACATTCAAAACAATTCGTTTCTCACCACTTCTCAAAGGTTTCCCTGGACGATCTGCAACAAATACCAAGCGAGTAGACATACCGGAATAACTGCTGTTGGATTTGAATAATTGGAACTGGACGAATTGTATGAATATTGGAACTGAATATTGATACTCAAACCACGTCCATTTATACTCCAATAAAAGCGCGATCCACCAAGAGAACATCAGATTTGATAGCATTGATTGGTTCAGCTATTATAATCTCTTCCGTCAACAATTGGCCATATATGTTTTTCATAATTGGTTTTGATACCTATGATAAAATGTTATTGTGAATATTTGAGGACCTATTAGAGAGCTAACATGCTTGATATAGTTGATTTTTTCAATAAATTACATGAAGAACAAATCTTAAATAAATAAAATCAGTTTGGTCCTAAGACAAATAAACGCCATGTACTGTATTCAGTTTGTCTTGGAATGTGTTATGATTGCACTTAAATTGCTTTTCGAATAATCATTATCAATTTCATAAATATCGTCGATTTTTTGAATAAATTACACGAGGAATAAATCTTAAATAAAAGTCTTTGCCCTAAGACAAATAAACGCCATTTACTTTATTCAGTATGTCTCGGAATCTGTTACAATAAGAATATGGACAATTGTCCCGCCCTGGTCTTTTTGAATTTTATGAATCCCGTTGACTTTATAAATATCAATATCAATTTCATAAATATCGTCGATTTTTTGAATAAATTACACGAAGAATAAATCTTAAATAAATGTGTTTGGGGCCCCCAGACACATGTTTTCTTTCCTGCACAACAATCTTAATCTTTTCCATGGAGTAGTTTAATCACTTAATCCCATGATGGTGATTTCTGTCCTGTCGTTTGGCACGAGAGTTGTCAATTTCTCCTGTTTCTACCTTTTTTTATATATTTCTTTAAAAAATGATCCATTTATGTGTAATTTATTATCTTTTTTTAGCCCAATTAATAACATTTAATGATTTTAGTTGTTTTCAGAACTGATTGTTACAGTTTTAAGTCAGTTTTCACGTTTTCTTTAGTGAACTACATTTCCGTGTGCACCCTGGAACACGGAAGTTGCAAGGCTCAATCAGCCAATAGAATTGCACTTCACCACGTGCTTTTGTTTACATCCCGCGCAAGCTAACGATGGATCGACTATACCATTTATACTTGTATAAGCTGATCCCTGATTTTTGACTCCAAGAAGTGGAAAGACGGCATGACTCGAGCACAAGCCAAAGCAAAAAGAGGAAAATGCTGTTACTGATAAATTATATGTATTTTTATTTTTCAAATTGATAGAGTAATTATTTACAGTGTGTAACGATAAATATACATTATAACTGTATTCGCTTTCTTTATAAAACATTCTAGGATGATTTTCAGAACGATTTTTCGGACACACGTGGTATGAACGGAGTGACAGTTGAAAAACTATACTGGTCGAAATCTTATTTCACTTTTCACCTTATTGTTACGAATTTACTTAACTTGGTACCTGTATTGCTCTATCATTAACAATACAAAACTAAATCGAGGCAAGATGGTAGAATTTGTTAACTTAGTAAATGAAACATAATTGCAGTGACTATTTACACAAAGGCTGTCGCCATCTTGTTTTCGGGAATTGACTTATGCTTTAGCTTTTAACTACAGAAGAGTGGATGGAAAATTGAGGAAAAAGATGTGAAATAATTTACTGATTTATGTACTGTATATTGTATATACTCTTCAATATTGTATATACTCTTCAATGTCCTCTTAAATATTATACTTTACTGGTAGGTGATAGTATCGATCGGGAATAGTACTCTCAGATTTTTATCAGTTGTATTTTCAATTTCAAGGTCTTAAAACATTCCGTCTGTAAGACTTATAATCTATTTGGTATGTTCTGTATTATGATTTTGAATGAATAACTACGTAATTAAAAACTACTTATTAAAGAATGCCTTTTTAAGAATTCAGCTTTTTATTGTGCATGATGTTGTTTGATTTGCAAATTGTATAAAGACAAAATTTCATAAAGGTTTTCCATTGATTCTAAATTTCTATATTTTAATTTAGCATTTTCCTACCACCCCCATTTTCTTTTCTTGTGTTTTTTAGTGCTCAAGCTGCTGGACTTTTGTGTGAAGAAGCTGGAAATTATTTAGACAATGTCAAATACTGTGGTTACTGTCAGTACCATTATCAAAAATTGGTAAGAGGCCTGTTTTCACTTTTCAAATTAATTATATATCGACTGCTTACAACCAGGTTCTTCTAACTCCATTTTTTGTGGAAGTTGAGATTTTTTTCAAACATCATTCTAACTCCTGTTTACCAAACATAAAAGCATTGAAAATAATAATTTTACCACTAAAAACCACATAAATCAACGATTCCATATTGTTCTAACTCCCTCAAATTAATTTTTGTTTAGTTCCGTAGTGTTCTAACTCCTCGGATGAAATTTAAAGTATCCCGTGGCTCGGGAGCGTTCGACCGACCAATCACAGAGCGGCGTGGTAACAAGGTTAGATTGACGATTACATTTTTCCACATTTTAGGTTGTTTGCTAGAGGTGAAATCATGGGAGATTGTGAAAGTGATTTAAAAGAAGATAATATTACAAATGCTCAGAATAATATGGAGCCTGAATGTTCCAAAAATAAATGTTAATCTCAAATTAAGTTCAAATTTTGTTCTACATTCAATTGTATTTTTTTAATTTTTCTCTATTTCTATATCAATATTGGAAACAAATTCTATAAAAATTATATATATTGTGTGCAATTTTGGTGTTATTTGATCAATAAACGAAGTCCAGGTGATGATTCAAACCTCAATTTCGCTCAACTGAAAAGTTCTGAAATCGAGTTAGAACAACATGGTTCTAAGCAGTCTATAAGTTTATACATGTAATTTATAGTTTATGAATGGATAGATTTAAATTTATGGAATACAAATTATGATATACTGATTTAATGCTTTCCATACGTAAGATGGTTATAACTACTTCTTTAAAAGGAATTATTTTCCCAACAATTTTATTAATAATTTTTCTTTTGTGCACATCACACCTTTTATATAAGTTGCATTGACAGAAAATTTTGAGAAAATTCAAGGATAAAACAATAAGTTGCATCATACAAGTGCATTTTAATAATGTCAAATTAGTCTAGAATAAGTTATTTTTAACTTTGTATCCATTGTACGAGATGGTATCAGAAATTTCCAGGCTAGCTCTGCACATTTCAGCAGATTACAACGCAGGGTTTTACGCACAGCTATAGTGAACTGAAACCTTGAAAAGACACCATAGTTACATTGGTGTTTTTGATCACATGCCTGTGCTAGTCTGTAGTCGACTGTATTTGATTTTACTGTTTTCTTTTTGACAATTTATCTCTAAATGACTAGCTATAACTAGTACACGCTTTGTAGCTGTCGAGAAACATATGAAACCAATTTTTGTACTATTGCAATGGGAATTTGTTGCCATTCCTGCAGTACGAAAGTTTTCAGCTGCTGAACTGTTCGGGGTCGTCGTTGACGTAACTTCCTCTTAATAATTCGTCATATATTCTCTATTGGGGACAAATCAGGACTGCAGGCAGGCCAATTTTACACCCAAATTCGTCTGTTGTGTAGCCACTGTCCTGTAATGTGAATGGTGTGGGGTTTAGCATTATCTTGTTGAAATAGAAAGGGACGGGTTCCAAAAAGACGTCACTGAGAAAGAACATATGTTCTTCTAAAATTCCAACATGTGCTTCTGCATTAACAGTACCATTGCAGATGTGCAAGTCTCCCAATCCATTCCCAAGCAGCCCAGGCCATTACTGAAGCTTGCTTCTGTACAGCACGTCGGTAACAGGCAGGATTGTCCTTTTCCTCTTTGATCTGTTACGTGCCAGATAGTGACACGTACAGCCAAGAGGGGGGGAAATAAGGTAAGCGTTGACAAAAAAAAATACAGAAATACTAAAAAACAGGTAATCCCGGCTAAGATAGGGGAAGATAAGATTACAGCCCCAGATAAAAGTTCCCAAAGAGGATAATTAAATAAAATAAAAACTAAAAGATTTACTAAAAAAGGAACTTCCCCCCCCAAAAACCCCAGAAAAACTATAGGTAAAATTCAGATGATTTAAGAACAAGAATGATTTTACCACCAAAGCGGATAAAGGGAGCACATTTTCGTGTTATAGCATCGTACACCAATATATAGAATTAACCAACATTTTAAAACACTTGAGAGTAAATAAATAAAGCACACGTTTTGCCAAACTTTCATGATTTTCACCGAAAGTCACCCAAATGGGTGGATTTGCCGTTTCGTGCACACGTTTTGACAAATTTTCATGATTTTCACCGAAAGTCACCCAAATGGGTGGATTTGCAGTTTCGGTGAAACCTAAATACTATTTGGGTTTAAACTAAATTGTAAATTACTATTTAAATAAGCTAATGAATAGAGAGAATTTAAACGAATAAACTTGAAGAACTGAAATTTAAATGCAGAGTGAAGTTATTCCTTATACATTTATCAAAATATAAGTTCTTTATTTTGTAAGAATTCCCACATACTGTTAATCGAAGTGAGCCTCAATTGCTGAAGCATTATGTGTAACCATCTGTTATTTTTTCATATTAAATTACTAAAGTGTTTCTACGTTTATCATCTACTATTGAAGCAAACGATTAACTACTATTAATTAGCAATATGTATAACAGTAATGAGTTTTAGATACCGTTAAGCCTAACTGCATTATGCTCTTGATAAAAATAAGCTATGGATAACAATAGATCTAATAACTCGTAAGGAGTTGGTTGATATATTACACGCCACATCTTAGCATATTAAGTTCTAACAAAACTATATTGTACCATTAAGGCACGTGCTATAAAACCAATTCCCACTGTCATTATTTTTTCGTTATGTTTACTCATGACATGTTACGAGTTGTTTGATATATTACATGCCATATTTTAGCATTGAAAGTTCAAATGGTATCATATGGCACCATTAGAACACGTGCTACTAAACCAATAGCCATTATCATTATTTACTCGTTATATTCACTCATGGCACGTTGTTACGAGTTGTTTGATATATTACATGCCATATTTTAGCATTGAAAGTTCCAATGGTACCATATGGTATCATGGCAACTTTAAGGCATGCGCTACTAAACCAATAACCATTATCATCATTTACTCGTTATATTCACTCATGGCACGTTGTTACGAGTTGTTTGATATATTACATGCCATAGCTTAGCATTGAAAGTTCCTATGGTACCATATGGTACCATTAAAACACGTACTACTAAACAATTCAGACTATCATTATATACCGTTATATTCATTCATGAGACATCCTTGCACGTACACGTGCCATTAGACCAATATTTGCTATCACTATTTACTCTTATATATTCGTTCATGATATGTTGTGACAATTTGTTTGATATATTACATGCCATATCTTGTTACAGGAAATGTTTAAGAGGGTATCATAATGGTACCATTAAAGCACGTACTTATTCCGGCTATCTCACGTTCGTACTTATTCGTACTCTGTCTCATATTAATGGATTGGTGAAAACAGACTGTGAAAAAGTTAATTCCTTTTCAAGTTATCGTAATAAATCATAAGCTCCCTAGGAATAAAAAAATTCTCTCGATTAAGAGACCGAACTGCCCTTTCAATAATCGTGCATCCTGCATGTGCACCATCTCATTAACGTTTAGAGCACACGCAGAGCCGAACCCATGTGCGCTTTCCTGAATGCGAGAATAATTCATTTCATCCAGCAATACATGCTCTCTTTCTATTGCAACGCAATGAATTGTGGGATTGTCTACAGACAGACGAACGGACGGACAGCTGGACAAACCGATCACATAAGCATATTTCTGTACATAGAAAATGTGCTAAAAAGGTAAAAGCAGAAAAACTTAACCCAAGAGGTTACCAAGTAAAAAATGTAATCTTTATTACAGTGGAGGAGGAACAAAAAAATTCAAAAACAGATTACATTTCATGAAAGAAATAATAAGGAATAATAATTAAGATACAAAGAAATCTCAATTCCACTTGGTAATAAAAAAGGTAAAATTTAGACTGGAACGTAGGAGAAGACAGGACACTGGAAGACGAAAAGTACTGCAAAGCATGACTTGGAGACGACTGATAAAATAAAATCACAAGCGACAGCGGCGTTTGAACAGGAGAACAGAACGTAAGTAAACAGCACACACGGTAGACGACGGCAAACTTGATTATGGGAAAACTGGAAGGAGATGAATCCGAGGCACCTGAAAAAGAAAACAAGATCACAACAGCAAGGAGAAGGCAAGCTACCCAGGAAAGGGTAAAACTAAAAAGAAAACTACAAACTAATACATGTAATAAGAAATATAAGACGAAAGGGTTAAACAGGTGTTAGTAGAAAAGAATAGGGTAAGCTAAACCTAAACCAAACCTGCGTTTAGGAGCCTCGGCAAACACAAGGAAGGCCCAAAAAATTTCAAAGGCGACGTTGCGAAATCACGGCGATAAGAAAAATGAAGTCACTCGATGAAAGCTGGGGCCGGATCCCAAGTCGAACATCCAAGGCGATGCGGCGACAGCAGCAGCAGACTTCCAATCCACGGAGAGAATGAGTTCCAACGGGCCACTCAAAAAAGTAAAGCCGGATAAGTCCTAACGACGCCATCGGGTTGTTAGGAGCGAGGAACGAGCGAAGAAAAATATGAAAAGCAGGGACCTGCACATTCAGTGCCCAATAATAAACTGCAGTACAAAACAAACCAGCAGAAATACGAAGAAAACACAAAACCTGGAAACTAATTCCATGCTGGTTGAACTAAAAGGTGAAGGTAACGTCGGCAAACAACACTGAAGTGATTTCTATCTGAGCCCAACACTCTCTTGTTGGGCTGCCGACGGTGAACTGCCAAGCCTGAAAAAAAATACACAACCAAAAAAAAAAAAACAAACTGAAAACATGCGCAAAAACAAAACCTTCAAAGCAAAGGAACAAGCACCGCACGCGAGGTAAGAACGCCACAACAAACAGAAAATACAAACATTGTTATAAAACTACACAAACAAACAAAATAGGCTTAGGAAAGGAAGACACTGAATAATAAAAAATAAAAAAAAAAATAAAATAAATAGGCAAAAAGTTAATTACGTGCAAGAAAAGAAAAATGATTTTCCACAGGGAAAAAAAGGCCCGTAACAGATCCTAAGTACACGCCGACGATTTTCGCCAACAACAACCGTAAATGTAGATTCATCGGACCATAAAACACGTTGCCACTAGCCGTCAGTCCACTTCCGATAGGTGTGTGCCCAAGGCAGGCGCCTGTTTCTGCAGTTTGTTTATGAATAGCTTTCGTTTTGCATACTTACATTTTATGATATAGCGGCGAATGGTATTCAACGATAAAGGTTTTTCATAGAATCCTCGAGCCCATTTCGCAATTTCTGTCACTGTTGAATGTCTATTTTTAATGCAGTGACATCTGAAACCCCAAAGATCATGAGCAGTCAGAATGGGTCCTTGTCTTTGCCCTTTACGAACGGTGGTATTTCCGCTTGTCCTATATCTATTAGTAATTATTATGAATTGTAGACGACGGAAGACCAAGATTCCTGGCTATTTCGCGCGGAGATATGTTGCATCTAAATCGTTGGCTTGTTCTATTGTGCATATGTTGACCCACTGCCTTATCTCGACGCACATTGTCGTGTAAATGACTGGCTGCACATTGCAGTTTCCATTTAAAAAGGGAAAAGTTATGACGGAATGTTCTCTAGAAGTTTCAAGAATATTCATGTCACTTCTATGGCTTCCAGTGTAGTCTTTTCCTTCTGTCCCCACTATTATGATGCATGTTGCCAATGGCAATTTCATTAAAAATTTCTCTACAACCAAAAAAGAGATAGTCATTTATTAATTGTACATATTTTACTTCAGTCACTTCAAATGCATTTATTATTTTTAATTTTGCTAATATACAGGGTGATTCTGAAAAAGTATGTATAACTATAAGTAATAACAGAGGTGACCAGAATGAACATTTTCTTTTAATACAGTAGAACCTCTTTAATTCGAAAACCTCTTTAATTCGAATTTTTTTTTATTCCCTTGGAAAAAAATCCATTATTCGAAACCTCTTTAATTCAAAACCTCTTTAATTCGAATTCCCTTGAGATTCGAATTAAAGAGGTTCGACTGTGCAATGTGGGTCCAAATTTGAACGCTAACTGAGATATGAACAGAAATAAAAATGCCACCATCAAGATCAACAAGTTAATAACTCAGTTCTGCAACACCTAGAATAATGAATTTTGGAGGAATAATAGGGTACATAAAACTCTGCATACCTTTAAAGTTTGATCGAATTCCAACGAGTAGTTTCCGAGTTACGCACTCAACATCCTAACACGTGCTGGTTAGTAATCGCATGTGAGCACTGTTACGATTTTGAATGTGTAACTCGTAAACTACTCGTTGGAATACGATCAAATTTTAACGGTATACACAGTTTTATGTACCCTATTATTCCTCCAAAATTCTGTTCATATCTCAGTTTGCGTTCATATTCGGACCCACATTGTATTAAAAGAAAATGTTAATTCTGGTCACCTCTATCATTGCTTACAGTTATACACATTTTTTCAGAATCACCC
This sequence comes from Rhysida immarginata, assembly GCA_023313115.1. Classification (NCBI taxonomy): domain Eukaryota; kingdom Metazoa; phylum Arthropoda; class Chilopoda; order Scolopendromorpha; family Scolopendridae; genus Rhysida; species Rhysida immarginata. The sequence continues at coordinate 1,049,168 of JAHWFO010054683.1, forward strand.
TGTATATTCAGTCAATCATGTTCTATTTGTATTTTTCATATTGTCCCAACTTTTATGGAAATGGGTATTGTACTTTACATTGTACTTTAATTTTTCAAATTTCATTTTGGAAAACAACAACAACAACAACAAAAAGCAAGCATGAAAAATCAGCTTAAATTTGATCTGCTATCTTGAATCCACTTGATCAGGCAAGTGACTTCCTTTGAGTACGGTCATGATGATTGTGATGGTCATAAACAATGAGTGCGACTTTTATTTATTTATTTATTTATTTATTTATTTATTTATTTATTTATTTTTATTTTAGAAAAGCTGAGCATGGCTCTTTTTTTTTTTTTTTTTTTTTTTTTTTTTTTTAAATACAACATGTTTGTGGCTAGTTGGATTTTTTAAGCAGTTTCTTAGTGATATTGATGCCTGATCTTTTCCCAGAAGAAAAGATTTACCAAGAAACATTCATTTTTATTTAAACTAAACAAAATATACCTTTTAAGATTTTTAAACTCAAATTTATTTTTGGCTTAATTTTCCATGCCATATTATTATCTTTGAAAGAAATTTTACATTATATCATCCGTATAAAACATTTTCATTTTAATGATTTACAGAAAAAAGGAAATAGCATCAAGACAATTCCGGCTTTTAAACCTATTCCTGCAGATAATGCGACACCAGATTCTACTCCAGAAAAAAGCTCGCCTCCTCATGAGCCTAAGGAACGAATCAAGTCTCGCAGTGATAAAAAATGTAATAAGAATAGTGGTTCATCTTCATCGTCATCGTCATCAGTTATCACAGAAACTGTGTCAAATGTTAGCTTCTCAGATAGTTCTAATTCCAGCAATTCTAATAGGTTAGATGGAAATGGAGTGACTGGGAAGTTCACAACTGCCAATTTTACTGAAACTGTAATTACTCACAGTGGTTCTGTTTTTGGTTCAACTGATAAAACAGTTAAAAAACTCAAAAAAGTGAGTGGGTGCAATAATAGTAACAATGGTGGCCTAAGAACTGCAATTAATTCATCGAACCATATTCTTGACGGTCCTGTAGTTGCTGGAGGTGACGATGATGTAAGTCTTTCTGCTTCTGATGCAGGTTCAGAAACTACTAAGAATTCTGTTTCAGAGGCTGCCATTGACAGTACTATTTCTGCAACATCACTTCTTGGTGCTACACCTTCTGGTTCATTTACGTCAGCATATGAAAATTTTCTTAGTGGTAGTTATCCTGGTATTACTTCTGCTGATAGTGATCAAATGTCTGCAAAGAGACAGCGGTCACAGTCTATAGAAAGAAGTGATAAAAAGAAGCACAAGAAAAGCAATGGAACATCAAGGTAAGCCATTATTTTGCTTGATTATTTTGCTTCCTACAGTATATAATTCTATTGCTTAGTTCTTAATTAACATTTTAAAAATGATGCCATATTTGTTCAATAAGAGAAAAACTGAACAGAATACAGGGAAATGTTCAATCAGCCAATGAAGAATGGGAGCGATTGTGCATTTGATTAAGCCTGGTAACCTGAAAAGCGACATAGAAGCAAAAAAATTTTCTTATGAATTTCAATGATTCGATTTTATTTGATGCATAAATGTTTGATATTTAAAGAATTGATCATCATGAAGAGTTTTAAATATAAATTGAAATAAGACAGAATATTATTTGTTAGCATTAAAATGAAAATACAGTTTTTGTAACGTAATTTTATTAATACTAGATCCATTTTTCCAGTTATAATTGTTTTGTTTTAATTTTGAGTGCCCATATATTTGTCTAATAAAATATTAAGCAATTTTAATTATTTAAAGTAATTATCATCCCAAAGCGGTTGTACGAGGGTTGTTTACAAATGATTTAGATTTGGTCTAATTTGAAAATCCTGGAGGTGACAAGCCGGCAACAATTGACGATTTCAATTTTATTTTACTGTGTGTGTGAAATAGCGTATGCATTCTGGTGTCAAAATTTTTAATGTACTTTTGGGGACTGCTCTTCATTATACTATTTCTCATGTCAAGCATTACTCTCAGGCATTGACCTACTTCCTTTTCTGCAGGCTCTTAAGGGGCCCATACACTGGCAGGTGTGGCCTGTGATAGGCCACGGGCCGCGTCTGTTTTGGCCTGGCCTGTGGTAAATCCGCCTGTGTAAGGGCTCGACAGATGAGAGGTCTGATTTGTTGGAGTTTCTGGTCTGTCATCAGGCGCAGCCTGTCAATCTGTGGGGTGAAAGGCCAGATTATCACAGGCGAAACCTAAAGTGCATGCTCATCTAGTATAATTTATCAGTTCTACAAGTAAAATTCCTTTGCATTCATATAAAAAATATTAATTTAATTTTGAATTTTAATTTATTAGTTTACTTTTAGATTAAGTTATAATTCTTTTATGATCCTTAAAAAATTAATTTGTTAATTAAAAAGTTTAAATTTATTTTTTGCTTCATTTGTAGATAAAGTTAAAATTCTTTCGAGTTGATTAAAAACTATTTATTTGATTTAATTTTTTTTTTTTTTAGTTCATTTATAGATAAAAATTATAATTCCTTCCTGTTGATTAGAAACTGTTTTATTTTAAGTTTTAATTTTTAGTTCATTTATAGATAAAATAAATAAATAAATAAATAAATTTATAGATAAACTTATAATTCCTTCGAGTTGATTAGAAAATACTTATTTTATTGTAATTACTCTTTTTTTTTTTTTTTTTTTTTTTTTTTTTGCATTTTACAATTGGAAGAATTTTTTTAGGCTAGATTAGAATTTTTTGTTATATTTTTATTAAAATGCAAGCTTTTTCAAAAAACTGTGTAGAAATTTTTCCTAGAAAATGCTTGGATCCGGATTTAATCTAAATACTTTATTTAGTTTATAAATTTAATTTAAAAAATTTAAAATTTATAATAGATGGTAATTGAATGTCGATAAACATTTTATATATAGGGCCTCCTACTGCCATTGTTTTGAATTAATAACTAGATACAGACCCTGACGTAATACCTTGAATAATTTCATTAAAGACTCTGATATATATACGAGGGTTGGGGCAAAAGTCATGGCAACTATTTTTTTTTCTTGAAGATACCAGTCCGATTGGAAAATGTGACATATACAGACGAAAGGACAAGGTGTTAACTACAGGTCTGGACAATGAATAGCACTAAAATATCGTAACACACTAATTTATTACGGTAGTATACAGGGCAATATGGCCTTCACGGTGCAAAAGAATGACAACACAGTACACATAAAGTTGACATGACAAACCTGGACCTAAAGACCCTCAAAGTCTGTCTTCATCCATGAGCTGCCTGATGATGGCACGTCCCACGTCGGTCCGCACACTGACCAGTCGTCCCGAATGTTACTCATCACTGGTTGACACACGTCCTTGCTGAAACTTTCCTACCCACCATGCTACTGTACGGTATGGTAGGGCATTATTCCCAAGGGCTTCCACTAATTCACTGTGACATTCCATCGCATTTCTCCCTCGGAGAACGGCTATTTTGATGTAAGCACGCTGCTCAACACGGGTTACTTCCATCTCGCACGACACTCACCAACTGACTGATTTCACAGCCCTCGCTCGCTACTACCAGCTATCACAGAGCCATCTGTTGTTCTGCATACGCACTATGCCTGCAGAACTTCCACATGACACATATACGTTTGTAGTGATTTTTTTAGAAAATATGTATAACCGGGTGCTCCAGTGGAAACACCGGAAGTAGCCCTAAAAATGGGACCTCCCAAAATACCGGAAGTAGTCCCAACAGCGAGACTTGCCAAAATACCAGAAGTAGATTTTGCCAGGTAATGCTTGAAATTTAATACAGAACCTGGATAAAAATACAAAGAGAACATATGAAAGTACATTCAACATTTTGTTGGACACGGAACCATAAGGTAACAGAGCTTTTCAATGCGAACGACAGGAAACACGTGATCGTTGCGCACGGCTCTAGAGGAGGGAGGCGTTTAAGTAAAGAAATTTGTTTGTACAGATTAGTATCTATTACTGACTACTGTTTTAAAAAATGCCGGGCGCAACGAAAAATGGCCGGGCGCAGCGCCAGGCTAAAAACGCCTAGAAAAATCACTACGTTTGTGATCCGTTCACATATCTACAAGAAAAAAAATAGTTGCCATGACTTATGCCCCAATCCTCGTATAATTAAATATTCAAATTTAATGCGTAAAACAAATTTTTCATTATTACATCACCATAAGATTTAAATATACATTTACTATGGATGAAAAATAACAGGATAACCGACTCCGTAGGCAAGCCCAGCAAGCTCTCTCGTGGTGGCGCCATCTGGTTATTTTCGTGAAAAACTCCCTTTCTTAACTCAATACAATGCTTATTTTAATGCTCGTTTTGATGAGATATTTAATTATTTTTTTTACAAAAATTGGATAAAATCAATTAGATGCAATCTAGTTTCTGGAAAAATTTATTAAAAATCTCGTGGCTGAATTAAATTAGTTAAAAAAAATTATTTAAACAAAAATAAAAATTTCTTTATTAAATGTTTATAAAAATGATTTAAAATGAAAATAATTACAAAAACAGTAGTAACGTTTATCATAAAAATGTTTTAAAACTTTTTTTAAATTTTTTTACGATTTCAATGAGGCAAAAAATTATATCCAGCAAAACAATATTTTAACTGTTATCTTTTTCATTTATTTTTTAAAAATTTCCCCCCCCCCCCCTCCACCATCAAAGATATTAAACTGCAGAATTTTGAACGATTTTAAAATTAATTTGACCACATGGTCATTACTTGATCCCCCTTCCTCCCCTTTGTGGTTATAAGTGGCGGTCAATTCTGACCCATCCCCACAAATGAGTATCCATTTCAGGCCCCTAATTAATAATAAAAGATATTAAAATGCTATTTATTTGCTTGTATGTGTAAAATTAAATCTCCCAATATAACAAACAATAGGTGAATTAATACGTGTATGGCTGACTCGGCATTTCTCTAAAATAATTAAGAGCAAATATACACTTGTTACTTTTCCGGATCTCTAGGAAGTCGAAAAAAAAACAAATTGTGGTTTTTTGCCCTAGAATTAGAACAATTTGGTGCAGCGCACGCTTCACCTCCATAGTAAGCAGCCATATTTTTCATGGAAATAACTGGAGGGCACCACCGTTTCACAACTTACATGTGACGCTTAGGAGTCGGTTATCCTGTTATTCTTCATCCATGCATTTACTTTGGAGGATTGCGGCAGTTCAATATCAAATAAAACTTCAAGACGAATTTATTTAAACAATAGAGGCGGATGATATTATAAAGCCTCTCCATTTTATACTGCGTCTATTCGAAAATATGGCATGCATTTCAATATGATTTTCGTATGGTAAAGGTAGAGGGAGTATTCAATATTATTTTCATCTATATTTTCGGACAGAGGGAGTATTTAATAAATGTTCATTTTTATGTAAACAAAAAAGAAATCCCAAACTTTTCATTTCCTCTTCACTAATTCCTATTGGTTTAATTACAGTATTTACCTGATTATATACAGGGTGTTTCATAATTGGTGTCCAATCTTTAGATCCAAATAACGACTCAATGGGAACAGATTGGGGGAAAATGAATATTGATTATTTGGTAATTTGGTTTTAATGTCCCCTAATTCAGAATAAAAACATTTCGCATCCCTGGGGGTGAAGGGGTAAATTTTGAAAATTTTAATTTTGTAGGGGTAGGTGTTAGACCCCATCTGTTATTTAGAAAGTTGTAGAGCATCATGTAAAATGTGGGTTTAGCAAAAAACCCAGCGAAAAAATTTCATCATCAAGTAGGTAAAGTGAAAGGTATGGCTAGCTAATGTAGACAAAAACAGAAAAACTCATTAGAAGTTATTAGAACTTTATTACTTATTAGAAAACAGTACATTTGAAAATGTATTAGAAAACAGTATTATTAGCTTTACAGGGTAAAGACTCATTCATTCTCATTAATTTTCCAAATGTAGGCCCTACTGTTTTCTAATAAGTATGGTTTTTGTCCACATCGGCTAGCCATACCTTTCACTTTACCCACTCGATAAAGGGAGCAGGGCATGAGATTTTTTCACCGGGTCTTTTGCTAAACCCACATTTTACATGATGCTCTACAACTTTCTAAATAATACATGGGGTCTAACCCCTACCCCTACAAAATTAAAATTTTCAAAATTTACCCCTTCACCCCCAGGGATGCGAAATGTTTTTATTCTGAATTAGGGGACATTAAAACCAAATAATCAATATTCATTTTCCCCCCCACCTGTTCCCCTTGAGCCGTTATTTGGACCTAAAGACGGGACACCAATTATGAAACACACACACACACACACACACACAAACACAAACACACACACAGACACACACACACACACACACAAACACAAACACACACACACACTGTATAATCTAACGATATTGTTTTCTTTGCATCTGTATTCTTCAGGAGTATTTGCCAATTTTTTTTAAAAATTCTCCTGAAGTGCATTTTCTGAAGCAAAATAAAAAAAAAGTAGTTCTGAAGGAATGTATTTTTCAATTCTACATTTTTTTGTATTTCTTTTCTCTATTTTATTTAACTATTTTATCTTGTACTACTTTTTAGTAAATTTATTTTTTTAATATTTTATTTATTTAATATTTCTAATGTTATTTTTAATATTTTTAAAAAATAAATTATAAATTATTTTCCGATTTTAATTTAAAAAATAAAATGTAAAGAAAATTGCTGATTTATTTTAAAAAGAAAATATTAAAAAATCGGCGATGAATGTCAAGTTCATCAGTCCATATAAAGGGTATCCCAAAATGAGCTGACATTTTAATTTTTTAATAAAACATATTTTTCTTTGGAAAATTTATATTATTTTTGCCTTATTAGAAAAAAGTAAAATTTGAATTAAAAATAAAATATAAAAAGTTCGTCGATAAATTATTAAAAATTTGTACTGTTAAAATTTTATGTATTTATTAATTTGTATTTTAATAAATAATATATATAAAACAAAATGGTAAAACTATTTACAATAATAACACAATAAAAAACAAAACAAAAACGAAAGTATCTCTTTTCACTTTGCAAATGTACAAAATGTTTTGTTCAGATTTTGAAGATATCTGACTGGAATTACTTGTTCCTGTAGTATTATGGTTGTAGTATGGTGGTTATTGCCTCAGGTCAATTAGACGGTCGCTTGACATGAGAAATAGTATAATTCACCTCAAGCGGCCCAAGTTTTCAATGATGGAGATTCTATCTGCACATGATATGTTCAATATGAAATCAGGATAGAGTTGATGTTTATCTCCGTTACCTAAACTTAAAATGAGTTGACTAATGAAAATAAAACTGGAAACATCTGATAGCACTTACAAATACTTTATAGACCAATGTGATTCAAGAAAGTCTAGGCAGTTAAATCTCATGTATTCCTGAGCCAGCGTAAAGGTCATTATTTTGTGTGTATAGTTATTTTTTTCATCTTCCTCCATCATTAATGGTTATTGTGGATACCCTACAAGGTAAGATATATGGCTATTGTTAATCGTGAAATTGCTTTCTACATCCCGCTTTATTAAGTAATGGAAGAATGGAGCTACTTATTGTTTACATAATGTCCGTCTGTCTGTCCCCTTCATAATTTCCGCATTTTTTGACGTAGAAGGTTGAAATTCGGAATGTAGTTTACTATGGGCATGTGCACCTTCACTATTTAGTTTGGTTTTGATTGGCCCACTGGGGTTGGAGTATTTATGCATATAAAGGTCTACGCGTATTTATGCATATAAAGGAGTGAAATTCGGTATGCAGGTTCCTCTAAGCAATATCAACGTTACTGTAAAGCCCAATAGAGTCGGAGTTATGGGGGTGGCAATCACTTTGTCTTTAGAACTATGGCAACATACGGAGTGTCATATATCATTCGATCGAAAATGATGAGAAAGGAAAAAAGATAGGGTTCTTTTATATTTTCTAAATACAAGGTTCGAGAAAATCAATTTTTGATTAAAAAATATGGGGGGTTAAAAAGTGCAGATGAAGGAATTAAAAAAATAGATGAACTCAGGGCTTCCGCTACTTTCCTATACCTTCCTCGGGAGGCTTAATTTCTTGTTTTAATAATTCTCTGCTTTCTGATGAATTTTTTTTTTGAAAAACAATGCCAGGTTAGAAGGAAAGATAATTTTTTTATTTTTTTTTATTTTTTATACCTTGAAATTATCACATCCTGACACAAACAACTGTATCGGCCCGTTTCTGTTTTTTTTTTTTTTTTTTTTTTCTAATTTAAGTATTTCACACTTCACATTACCAACAGGTAATATTAGTAGCAGGCCTTGACCATAGCCACCTAGATAGTAAATTGCACGCAGGATGTGGTGACAGTGTTTAACTGTGTGAGGTGATTTGAAAGTGGTTATGAAACTGCTAAGAAGAGGAAGAGCAGTGGTCGGCTGTCTACCTCCTGGACTGACGTGAACATTTCACATATTTCTGAAACTTAATGCCATAAATATGTTTGATGAGTGAATTACACCAAATCAACCACTTGCCACACTTGACACATATTCCATACTTACGAGACCTTACACCCAGCAACTACCGTATTTATTCTACTATAATGCGAAAAATTTTAGCCTAAAAAAGCACCTAAATTTGTGGGACCTTATTATACAAGAGTATAATA
>JAHWFO010054683.1:1066966-1121999 GCA_023313115.1 Rhysida immarginata
TTATTATTATTTTTTTTTTTTTTTGTCGATGTGTGAGTGAGAAATGTAGGCCTATAAAAATCCAAACTGCCTTGACGAAGTTCCCTTCTGTGCTGATGATATTCACACGAATTTATCATGTATTATACATTACTTACATTGCATTGACACTTCCAGTTCATTATACAATAAATTAATTCACTTTTTATTCGAATTTCTCGTAACCAACAGCTACCGTAATATGAAACTAACTTCTTCCAAAGATCGTTATACTATACTTGCAAACTGCCTCGAACCAAAGCCTACAAGAAAGCTTATGCAGTGAAAATATTAAACTGAATAAAAATTACTTGTTGTTTTTATTAAGAAACTTGATATAAAGTCAATGTGTGAATGGGAAAGCTTTCCCTATCATTGTAAGGCAATAAACTTCCAATGGTTTTAATGGGGCAAATGTCCCAAAAATGAATTGAATTTTGGTGAATTTAAACTTTATACAATTTTGAACAAAGACAAGAAAGTTCACTTAAGTGCATTTTTACATTTCTACATTTTTAAGATCCAGATCATTTAAAAATAAAGATTTTTTTTCTGTATATTTTTGCACATTTTATTTCTCGCGAGGAGTCAAAAATGGGGATCGCATTATACAAGAGGATAGCAATTTTGCTGGTTTTTTTGGTCGAAAAAGTGGAGTCGCATTATAGTAGAGGATTTACGGTACATATTTGTTTTTGGCGACGGGAAATTCAAATAAAACATATTAATATACTGTATAATGAACTGTACAGTGTATATACTGTATAATTAAAGTACTGTGATGTATGTTATATGCTAATTTCATTTTAAGTTTATCAGGACAGAATGCAACTCCGTGAGATTGAAGTTGCCATCTTTTTGAGAAGTTATTTTCGTATTAGTTTTTTGGCCATGGAAAATTCAAATGAAAAGTGAATTTGTGACTGTAGCCAGTGTGTTATTTAATTGAGGGGGGGCGGTCTGTTTACAGTCATATACGCCAAAAATTGGTTATTTTGCATCTGGTTATTTTGGGAGAGATGTGAGAGGGGGGGGGGGGGCATGTAGCCCTGTGTTCAGCTGTTGCTTGAGTAATATGGGAATTAGATGAGTTGTTTTTTTGGGGGGGAGGGGGCTTATCCATTGTAATTATCTTATTACCGTGTAATGAGCCCTGACACTTGTCCAGTGGGTGTTTTGTTTTTGTAGCAAAGATGTTAGTGAATATGATAAGATTCTCTGGTTTGTTGTTTAAGAGTTGTCTAAGATTGCTATTTGCATTGTTACAGCCAAGTAAGAGCTTGGGAAGTTGTAACAATGTGAAATCACACTATTTGCTTTGTTGCAGTAGGAGAATTTCCTAGAAGAGATGACAATCTCTTCGTGTTTTGCTTCTATTAAAAAAAAATATATAGTGTTGTTGTTGTCTTGGCTTCATGCAAGAGAGATCGCTCGACGTTTGTGAGCGTTTTGGAATGCCGCCATTACTGTGAAGATTTTCATCGGGCAGCATACTAGAGTAATAAACACTACCTAGTTTATTATGGATAAGGATATTACTTTTTGTATTGAAAAGTAATACAGCATGACGACGAAGGATTTTAAAGGAAAACATTCGTCAATGTCATGCTGTTAACCGGAGAAAAGATCGGTTTTTAAAAGATCGATCTTTTCGTCATTGTATGTTTGTTCAGAGGCTACTAAGATAAGAAGCCGCCTGCCCAGTGAGAGGACATCCATGGTGAGATCTTTCTTTTTTTATTTGTGAGTTAAAAAGCCAAGGCCACTCTTTTATCCCGTCGTTCAAAAAAATGTACAGTGATAGTAGAGCCGCAACGCCTAGTGAAACAGTTGTTGAATGCAGCGGTCCATTGAGTTGTTGACTGCTTGTTGTAGCAAAACTAGATTGAAGTGACGCTATTAGATGTTTTATTGCAAAATACGCACTCAAGAGTACTGTCACATGTTTATAAGCATAAAGTTAACGATGTATTTCGTACATGTCTGCTTATGCAGTAAGCCAAAACGCACATGTTCACTGTCAGCGTAAGTTTAGTTAGCGCGCTATTTTATAGCGAGGTTCCATTATAAGTGCTGTGTTCTAGCGTGGGACGACACGAGAGGGGATTTTTGCGTCTCCGACGTTTGATTATTGTGCGATAGGGGTTACTGTCTCTCTCCCCTTCCTTCAGTTTCTCTTTTCCGTAATTTGAAATCGATTGAGAACTGACAGAGAATAAAAAGAGAGACACAACGCTTTCTGTGGCCTCTCGTGTGAGTCAATTGTTTGGGATACGGAGTGCTTTGGGAAGTGCAAAAGCTGTTGGCAGTTACACTAAATCAAAGGGTTGACAGTGAACATTGGCACAAGCCTCCTAATGTATAGTATTGGAGCTTGATAATTCCTGGTCATTTATTTTGAGGCATGAATGTGCAGTTACATAATTGTAATAAATTTATGCGACCCCTATTGTTAAGTGGGATACTTACAGGTAGTTAATGGGAATAAGTGCCCTGGGGTCCTTAGCGGCTGAAACGGGACACTGAAGTTGATGTTGGTATTTTTTTTTAGCGTCTTATTGGGTATTCTTAACGTGTTTAATTGGGGTTTTTATGATATCTTTTTACTTTGTTAACGATTTTGTGGATCCACATTAATGAATAATTTGTATGCAAATTTCGGTTATTATAAATGTATTATGAAAAGGTTTTAGAATAAATAGTATGTTGGTTTTACCATATAGCGTTGTTCCCTGTTTGAATCACACTGCTTAGCAAGTCTCAAAACCCGCACCACCCACCGCGTGTGGAGTTGGTATTGACTAGGGCCTCGCAGCAGGGTCCCTCCCACGCAGGGGGAGGAACACATTTGGCATCCCTCCCACGGGCGTAGGATGACTGCTGTTCTCAAGCACGGTGCAACAGCACTGACAGGTGCACACACTTGGTTAAGTGTAAGGCTCTGGATTTTGTTGACAAATTAAAACAGTAGCATAATGCCGGGTGACGGTACTGCTGGGGAAAATGTGGGGGAGGCCCCAGACCCGAAAATGGCTGGGTACACTGGAACAGTCCCTGTGTTTTCAGGTGACGGAACTGGAATCAGCGTCACCAGATTCTTCAACCATTAAAAGATACAAAATAAAATTAATCAGAAAATACAGATTTATTTAAAAAACACTACTGATAAATTTACAATTTTGAATCAAAACTAATTGTTTTTGAATAATTTAAAAAATTTTCAAATTAAAGCCTAAATATAACATTTAAAACTGCACATTATCTTGCTTGAGAATCTACTGTTTTAAATGTTATATTTAGGGCTTAATTTGAATTTTTTTTTAAATTATAAAAAAAACATTAGTTTAAATTCAAACTTCTAAATTTATCTTTAATATTTTTTAAATAAAACTCTCTTTTCTGATTAACTTTATTTTGAATATCTTAATGGTTGAAGTGCGTTTACATTTTAATATAATTGCATTATTACTGTAAGAATAATGCGAAAACAGTAACAGTAGCAGCTCTTGTATTTCATTATTAACATCAGATTCATCTGAACAGTCCTCGCATTTTTATTTTGTTTATAACGCGAATATATTAAAAATTATCGAGAGGAATGCCATAGCCATTTATTGGAGTGATAAATAAAAAGGACTGACATTTCGAGGATCTTATGGCACTATGCCCCTTTACAAATACCTCAGTATTGCAGGAAAGCAGTATTTTCTCGGCATGGAGCAATTTGTGACGTCAGAATTTGTTTTGCCAATAAGATTGTTTCTTCTAAGTGAAAAAACTTAAGCTTTCATTTTCAAAATAAGGGTGGTAAAAATGTTTCATTTTTCTCTTTATTTTCTATACTTTCTTTATTGAAATGACTTTTATGATGTTCCATTGCTTCTAATTCATCCGTAAAAAAGCTGTCGCATAACGGAGACTGAAAAATACCCAGTGTGGCAACTTGAAAATTTTCTATCAAGAGATCGGCAGCCATGATTTTTACTAGCGTCGAAGAGCAAGCTCAGGAAACAACTGCCGCAACCGGTGAATGACTAGGGTGTCGAGTGGTTACTCGCGGTGGAGAAGAAGGAACTTTTAAGACGACACTCTGTCTATCATGTGCACCTCATGGTGATTTTTGAGACTGGCTGGGGTTCAAGTAGGCATGAACGATGGCGAATATTTGCCTCGTGGTTACTTTCTAGACGCAGCCTAAGATACAATGATTAAAAAACGAAAAAGAATAAATATAAATGGCAATTTTCTTTTTTAAAGTTACCATCATCATCATTTTGAAAGTTTTACTTTTTAATGGTAATTAGAATTTTTATGCATGGATAAAAATATCTGTCATAAAAAGAAAAAACACAGCACTAATTTAAGTGATATGGTAACTATCTTTATTGCTGACGCGTTTCAGTGTTATACTGTCATCACTAGGTAATCATCACAGTAGCTGTTTTTTCTTTTTTAAGGAAGACTTCCTCAATTGTCTATAAACTTGGCCTTCATAAGATTTCTAGTTGTGTGGCATAAGGAAACCATAAAGAGGAAACTGAAAGGAAACCTTTTTACTGTTTCCTTATAATTGTTCAGATAAACTTTCAGAATTTTTATATACATGTAACTTATATATACGAGGGTGTTTTGAAAAATTTTGCCTACTATGAGATAGCTTCAGCAATTTGCAACATACGGACATAAAACTGGTATGAGAAGAAAGCCTGATTCATTGACTGTCATGACACCAAGCGGTGCCCGTCTACAACGTCATGTATGCGCAGAATAGCTGAGAAATTTGTGACGTACATGGATGTTCAGTTGAAATAATGTGAATCCTCACCGCGGAAGATTGCGCATTGATAGACCTTCATCGAGGAAAGAGTCCCTCGTATATGAAATGCTATAGCAACGCATTTGTGGATGCGAGTATTCCCTTAAATTTGGCAAAGAATTTGAATGATAGCTATCTAGGCCTAACAAGCCCGTATAATCGCAATAGACGATCATAACATCTGAAAGAACATATGAAGGGTGACTGTTACACTGAGGAGGTGAAAGCAGCAGTACATTACTGGCGCCAGTAACAAATGCCCGATTTCTTCACCGAGAGAAAGAAAAAAGTTGTCCAGTATTGACACACATCTGTAGACAGGGATGGAGACAAGACATTGTCTGGGATTGAAAAATAAGACATTGTCTGGTAGAGTAGATTCCAGGCTTTCATTAGATGACGTTCCAGTCAAGTCAGGTTAGGCTGGTTTCTCCCAAATTGCTGAAGCTGTCGTCTAGAAGCCAAAACTTTTCAAAACATGTTTGTATGTTCATAATAATCTGCAATAAACAAGATGATTTTTTTGAAACCAGAGAGTACTTGTTGAATCACTCTGTATATCATACACTGAGTGGCCAATTTATTATGACCACCTGACAGTTAAAAGCAAATTAGCTATGCCGTCACGCCTTTGTCACTAGAGGGCCAAACTGATATAAAAAAGGAAAACCGAGGACGACGAGGATTTTTTCAGGGGGAAAATCCTGAGATCACGCACTTCCTTCGGAAGGGAAGTAAAGCCGTTGGACCCGTGTAGTCGTTTGCCGGCTGCACGTTAAAGAACCCTTGCGAGGCAAAATTTGCGGCCCCTATAACGCCGTCCTGAAATGACCATGGCAGTTGAAAAGGACGTTAATACCAAACAAACCAAACAAACCAAACCAAAAAAGGAAAACCTCGTGCAGGGCTCGCTCTAGGACCAAAAATCTACGAGTCAATTTGACTCCCCAGCTTGAAAATTGCGAGTCAAATTTCACAAGAAGCAAGTCAAATTTTGGATTCTTTTTTAACTTCTATATTTTACATGCATCCATAATCTTTAGCCGGCCAGGTGGCCGAGAGGACAAGGGCGTAGGCTTTCTAGTTCTCGAGTCTGCCTGGTTGTGGGTTCGAATCCCACCGTGGGCATGGATGTTTGTGTTTATCCCGGGCTGCGTACTGATATAACTGGTGTAAAAGGCGCAAAATGACCTTAGTAGTCGACGCCAAAAATTTCTAATAAACCAACCAACCAACCAACCATAATCTTTATACAGTAGTTAATTAGAAATTTAAACAAGACAGCATGTGATAAAATGAAGTGAATTTAAACGTGAGCAGAAAGATATGTCTGTTGATATTCAAAATTTAACGAGTCAAATTTGAATCGCAGGTCAAAAATTCACGAGTCAATTTTTAGCAAAAATACCCATTTGATGCGTAAATTGCAAGTAAGTGTGAACCCTTCTAGTGCTTACGCTGGTAGTAAAAGTGATTTGTTTGTGAAGATACAGTAAACAAGACGATTACACAGATTTTGAATGTCGGATGATTATAGGAGCTTGGAACCATGAATACCTCGGATCGCCTGCCTTGTCCCCAGTGAATATGCGTCCCTGGAAACGTCCCCTGGAATAAATATATCCCTAGAAACATCCCCGAAAATTATTATAATCCCAGAATTTATTAATTTAATTGTTGTTCAGAAAATATTCTAAGAAAATATTCAAATTGACATAAAAAGCATCTAAATTGGTGAAATTGCAAGAGGTACTGCAAGTACAATGGGACAACTTCTAATGAATTTCAAGCAAAATTAGCGTAGAAATTTTAATTGTGGGAGCAGCATATACAATAGAGAGAGTACATTAATTCGCTTTTTTCTCAATTTCCCGTCTGCAAAAGCTAGTGGGAAAGTGAATTTTCGAAAACAAGATCGAGACAATTATTCGCTGAAAAAGTCAATTCAATCATTTACTATAAAAAGATTCACCCATCTTGCCTCCGTTTATTGATAATAATTGAACGATATAGACATTACGTTAAGTTAATTTGTAACATTAAAGTGAAATAAAATTTCGACGAACCATGCTTTTCAACAGCCATACCGTTCTTTTTCTGAAATTGCCTAACGATGTTTTATAAAGTTCAAATGAATGTTTATTACAGTACCGAATAGATAATGAGAGCCGAACAAAATGCAATTGCTGCCCGGACTGTAAATGCATTGTTCTTTTCTTGTTCAAAATTAAATAATCTTTTATTGTTTTTTAATTAACCACTGGCTGTACTGTACTAAGGAATTTTTTGAAGAATCGGATGATGATGAATCTGATTTTGACGGGTTTTGAATTGTAAAGCATCTTGGTTATGCACAGGGTTCATTTTAGGCAGGGTTTACGGGGCACGCCGCCCCGTTTGCCCTTTGGTGAAAAATTTCCACCCCGCTGCCCTTTGATCCTGATCACACGCCCCGAAGCCCGAAACTGTCCGCAAAGAAAAATTTAAAAATTTTGTAACGGGTAAGGAACTTCAAAAAAACTATACATTTTTATATAGAAAAAAAATCTTTTTTGAAAATTAAGTGCCCTTTTTAGGGGGCAAATTCCTCGTTTTTGATAAGGTCGTGCCCTTTTTAGCCTTAGCACCCTGCCCTTTTTTAAGTCTAGAATGAACCCTGTATGCATTTTTAAAAATGTAAAAAATTAGAGGTTTCTGCATATTCGTGTACATTTCATTTCTAAGTTTATCAGCAACGAGTCAAACACTGGAGGTTGCCAAGTTATTCTCTCATTTTGGAGGACCATCCAATATAAGTAGGGCTTCCTACAGTTTTTATGTTATAAATATAATCTACATCCGCCCAAAGCCCTCAATATCACGTGACCTCTGGTCACAACCTTTAATATCACGCGACTTCGGTTTGCCTCCGTGGCATCCCCGATTGCATGAAAAAAATCTGGTCACCCTAGCCATGAAGCTAGTATTAGAGAAGCCGACATATTTATGAAATGTTCAAGAGCAGCTGTTATTAAAGTGATTAAAGGCTGCAGTTTAGCCAAAACAAATTGGATCTCGACGTCCAACTTGTGGTCTCATCGATTAGTGAATGCTCATGCAGAACAGAGTGTGTCTAGAATTTAAAAGACAACTGAAGGGCTACATTGCAAAAAATTATGTAGAAACCACCTATCAAAATCTCATGGAGTCCATGCCAAAAAGAATTGACGCAGTATTAAATGCAAAAGGTGCCGCAACAAAGGACTGAGGAGGTCATCTTAATAAATTAGCTATTCAGTATATAATTATATGTTGAATTAAATAAACAAAACAAAAAAAACAAACTAAAGAAGTCAACAAAAAAATTGTCAAAAATTCCCTTTATTAATTAATATACACAAAGGTTGGACAAAATAAGAAAAACACCTTTGATTTTAATCATCATTAATTAGATGTCTAAAATCTAGAAAAATACTTGATGATTTATCCTGAAACTTCAGAGGTGCAAAGATCATGTTACAGTTCATATATTTCAGTGAAGATTTTGTCCCAATGGCAAATAGGGGACCAGCAACAAATTGAACAAAAAAGGTCTTTGGGATCACACCGTAAAAAATAATGCTTGAAATGCATTGTAGCGGTAGCATATGATTATACAGCTTCTTTTACGTATCTGTGCTCATTTGTATGAGACTAGGATGTTTAATCATGGAGATATAAAGTTTTCTTGACATGGAGATATAAAGGGAGGCAAAACCTTGTCTCTATTGTAGTTTCTCAAGTTTCCTGAAAATAGCATTGCATTGATTGAAACCCCTAGGAAACAAATTCTTTTTTTTTTTTTTTTTTTTTTTTAAGAAACCTTTATATCTCCATGAATATCCACCTTTTTACTTTCGATTTCACGGGCACGGCCATTTTTAGGTTTCGAATGCGTCCGCCATTACAACATGCCCCTGAGTGTAGCCACATACGGTGGCTACGTTCTGAGCTCTTGGGTCTTTAGATTCCTCTCATCCACTCTTAAATTTTAGCATTACTGCCTATAATGTCGCATCGTTAATTAAAGCTACCGTATATACTCGCATATAAGTCGATCTCGCGTATAAGTCGAGGGCAGATTTTGGGCTAAAAATTTTGAAATTTGCTATGACACGCAGATAAGTCGAGGGTAAAATTTCAGGTGCTTTTGAAATTTGAATTCACTAAAGTTACCATAGTTTACCCATGCTTAAATCCTCCTGTACTTGCATGGTTAATAATGTAAAACTTGTTTAACAATTGAATATTACTTTAAACTTTATTGTCATTTAATCATTAATCATTTATTACCGTATATACTCGCGTATAAGACGACCCGCGCATAGGCCGACCCCCTGTTTTTGAGCCCAAAAAGTTGAAAAACGCCTTGACCCGTGCATAAGCCAAGGCAAAAAAGGAAAAAAAAAAATGCAACGTTTGAGGGAAAAAAAATTTATTACAAAAACAATAAATTTATATAAGAACATCATTATGTGGGGAAACCTTCAAAAGTAGCATCTTCTTCATCAGACTCTCCAGAAAGTTGATAAAAATTTTCGTATTCTTCGTATGCGCTTTGCGATAATAGGCTATCAATGTTCAAAAGGCATGCGGCAGTTTGGAGCAAATGACCGAACTCCAAATAATAACTCGGGTTCTGTAAAGCCTAGATTAATGAAATTTGGAGGGATAACAGGGTACATAAGACTGTGTATACCGTTAAAATTTGATCGAATTCCAACGTGAAGTTTCCGAGTTACGCAGTGAAAATTATAACAAGTGCTGATTAGTATTCAAAAGTAAACGTGTTATGATGTTGAATGATTAACTCGAAAACTTCTTGTTGGAATTCAGTCAAATTCTAACGGTATATAGAGTCTTATGTACCCTGTTATTCCTCCAAATTTCATTAATCCAGGCTTTACCGAACCTGAGTTATTAACTTGTTGATCTTGGTGGCGGCATTTTTATTTCTGTTCATAGGCCTATCCCAGTTGGCGTTCAAATTCGAACCCATGTTTACCTTCACATCTATAATACCCCCTTAAATTGTTTTATACACGATTTGAATGACCCTATATAATCTTTAAAATTACAATGCGTAACAGATACAAAAAAATTATTTGAAGTATTTTATTTTATAAACCATTTTTTGATCATCTTTCAGTAGGCCTAACGTATTTTTATTATTATCACCGGACCCCAGAGCATTTGCTTTTAACAATGGAAAAGTGAATGGAAAATTGAGGAAAAAGACGTGAAATACTGCACTGTATATTGTTTATAATTGTACAATGTGCTGTTAAGGTCTATTAAATTTCATATGCTAGTGCTTGGCGATAGTATCGATGTTAGCTCATGTATCGATGTTCAAAACGTTTCGAAATCGAATTTTTTAGTCTTCTTGATGCTTCGATGTTCTATTTTGAATACTGTTCAGATTAATGTATTTACTGTATGTATTGCAATGAGAAAACACGTAAAGATGCGCTGGTTTCGTTTGAAGCCCCTCGCCCTCTCATACTTTCTCCAATATGGCCGCCACAGCCTTTTAGAGATTCCCATTATGCTGCAAAGAGAGAGAATACTTTTATCTTATCAGAAATTTATTTATGCAGTGAAAGGGTTAATAAATAAAATCTAAACGGATTAATAAATAAAATTATTGCTTAGTCTTTTGTAAACTCCACTTATAAGAGTTTTCATCAATTCTGACCCGTGCATAGGCCTAATGTGGTTTTTAGGGGTCATTTTTTGGAAAAAAAAAATCGGCTTATACGCGGGTATTACTAAATGAATAATTTTATAAATGCAAAATCAATTATAAGGAAAATTATCATTTAATATTATAAGTAATTACATAAATAATTATAATCAATAAATATATTAATTATACAGGTAATTACATAAATAAATGACTTAATTTATAATCTGAAGGATTATGATTTTTATTAATAAAAGAAGAATTTTATTAATGTGAAATCAAACCTAAGGAGAATTATCATTTATTAATAATTAATAATAAGTATTCACAAATTTTATAAACATTGTTATTCAAGTTCTTTTCAAATTAAAGAAGTGGACCCTTATTCAAATCCTTTGAAATCCTCCTCTTCTTCATCAGAATGTCCAAATAATAGGTGGTATTGCTCTTCGGTTATGTCATCTGCATAAATATCTTGATCATCATCATCATCTACTGAATCGTTATCTTCATTGGTCCATTGGTCAGTGTCTTCATAAATGGCATCATCTTGTGATCCATCCATGGCATTGCTGATCCCACATTTCAGAAAGGACTTCTTGACCATTTCTGATGGAATTGAATCCCAAGCATTCTTTACCCACTGTGCTATTAAATTAATATCTAGCTTCATCAGATTTCCTCCTTTTGTTGGTTTCGCTTGGCCAGAGCATCCACTCTCGCCACATATTGCGCAACCGGTCCTTGAATGGCTTGTTCAGACAGACATCCAATGGCTGGAGCATTGATGTTAGGCCGCCTGGAATGACTGCTAACGTGGTTTTCATTTTCTTTGCTTCTTTCTTTACATCCTCTGTTTTATGTGCGCGGAACATATCCCACACCAAAAGTGATGGACGTTTTCGTAGTTCTGCACCTGGTCGTCTATCCCATACATTGTGCAACCACCATTTCGTCCCCTCTTCATCCATCCAACCCTTAGAATGAACACGAACAGTTATGCCTGATGGAATTTTTATATTTTTTGGTAGTGTTTTTCTTTTAAATATTAATACTGAGCGCAGTTTTGTTCCATCTGCCAGGCAAGACAAGACAACAGTAAAATGGGTCTTTTCATGCCCAGTTGTTTTAACAAGTACAGTCTTGTCACCAACGCTTGCTACAGTTCGGTTGCCAGGCATATCAAATGTCACTGGAGTTTCATCCATATTACCGATGTTGATTAAATCAAAGTCATTCATTTTTCTCTGTCTAATGATAAATTTTTGAAATGAAGATATCTTTTCCTCAAGTGCTGTAGGCAACTTTTGAGAGATCTTTGTTCGCTGACGAAGGCACAATCCATATCTGTTCATAAACAGTGTGCACCAACCAGCTGATACTCTAAAATCTGCCATACCCTCGATTGCTAAATATTTTTCTTTTTTTGCCATTTGAAGAGCTCGTATCTGAATGCTTGAATGGGTCAATGTATCCATTCTGTTGGCATTCCATTATCCAGTCATTTAAATCTTTTTCCATTTCTACAAAAGGTGTTGATCCGAAGCGGAGTGCTTTCTTTGATCTCGGCATTTTTTTGAGTTTAGCCTCGAATTTTCTCCAATCTCTTACAAGTTTTTCACTGACTCCAAAGTTTCTTGCTGCTGAAGAGTTATTGCTTTTCTTTGCATCGTCAATTACCTTTAATTTAAAAGACGCTGTATAAGAAGCTCTTTTCTTTTCAGAATTCATCTTCTTGAGATATAAAAGTTGGAAAACATGCCAGAAAACAAGAAAAGTGCGCCAAATGTCATCTGCAATTTCTCATTTCCGCCTAGGTGCAACTTCCTTTCTTTTGATTTTGCGTTAAAATACCGTAGTTTTTTTTTTTTTGGCAAAAATGCCGTCATTTCGATTTATTTTAAAGAATAGCTGTATAAATTGCTGATATTACCAATATTTACCGTAAATTACCGTAATACTGATACTTAAGTTGATAAAATGTGAAGTATAATTCCCAGAGTTCCTATATATTTCCCGAATCGTATGTACCAATCCAGTTGCGATAAAGTTTTCAATTTAATAATGTGTCATTTCTATTTAATAATTACAGGTATCTGAATATTTTATTAAAAAAAAGCGTGTGAAAAAAAAGTATTTAAATCCAATTTCGTTCTGCAAATGACGATCCAATTTCGAGTTTTAACTCGGAAGCTGCTTTTTCTCACCAGGTGGCAGCACGACCGCAATGAAATCGAAGCATGTCAAAGCAGCACTTATCCACTTCGCGATCTTATACGATAGCTCTGTTATCTTTGCAATATAATTCAATGAGCTATTTATTTTCATGAATTTTTTTAAATTAACTACGACGCATATGAAATGCTATTTAGCCCGTCTTCCTTCATGCTTTTGCTTGCGTCCTTCCCCTGTAAAGTCTTTATCTAGTGCTCTAGTAATGGAGCTAACGCTGCCTCCACCTAGTGAGCAAATTGGAAAATATGACTGCTGTTATCACTGTCGGCTCGAAACTTTTATTTTATGGTATAATAAATTCTAAAGGTAAAATTTATGAATGAATAAAACTGATTATGGATAAATGCCGATCTTAAAATATGTTATTTTGGAATCATGTTTGTTTCTTAAAGTAAATATGTAAAGTTCTATACGGAGTTAGGTGACTTTGCCAAAATTCTATGGAAAACTGGTATGACTCGCGGATAAGTCGAGTTTGCTTTTTAGAATGAATTTTAAGACATAAATTTCTCGACTTATATGCGAGTATATACGGTACCTAAAAATCGGATTTTGTATACAACATTCCTGCTCTAATTTTAATATTTACGGCAAGTGATGAACATGAGTTACATGTTTATATCGAGTTGCGATTGCATTCTTTAGTCTACTTTCAATGCGATTGTATAGGCAGCATGATGCTGAAAAAAAAAAAAAAAAATTAGACAGCATTTGTAAAAATGTCTTTATTCACGTACTTTAAAACCTGTTCATAATTATATTTCAGATTATGAACATAAATTAATTCTTCAGAATGTGTGATGTGAAATGCGCACCTACTTCATATTTCGACATTTACAATTATTTTATTGAATCAAAAGCATTTGACCATGAACAAATGAAAGCATATAAGAACTTAGAGGCATATAATTATTTTCTAAGTGTATTTCTTGAGCCAGTGTATTATCACAAAAGCAACATATTACATGTACATATCTTAAACCAAAGGTCATCTCTTCTTAGTGAAGTAAAAATACAAGGTTATATTGTATAAAAACTATTACAAGGCCATCTGTTCTCAGTGTCTTGTATTGTTACAATAAATATGAATGAGGCAGGCCAAAATTTAAACAATACTAAATTTATTAAATATAGGAGTAAGGTATTTCGAAGCTTTGACTTCATCAACAGATAACAAAGCGTCTGCTTCGAAACGCGTTTTGGCTAATTTTCAATAGCCGCACAATTGCACGATGACTGAATGAAGTTTTATTAATTTACCATTACTTCTTAACCATTACTGGGACTAAATAGAAAAGGGGGTATATATCTGTTTGTTAGAGCAGGGATCTGGGGGATGCAGCCTGCTAAATAAAAAATTCACTTCGCTTGGTCGCATTCAATCATCACAGGTAGTGAAATTAACAAGCGTATTTAATAAAGCTCATATTTAATCAATTTAGTATTGTTTAAATTTAGACCTGCCTCATTCATAGTGTAATAATGTTAACTTTGCAGTTTACAGCCTTAGTGGGTTTAATAACTTTGTGAAATATGAATAAATGATAAATAGTTATTTACTGAAGCGGCCTTAGAGGGGGTGGAGTCCTTCCTACTAATACACTGCTTCGATGCTCAATCCTCTCTCCATTTTCTAAGGATTTTTTGAGCGTTTGAATAGACAACAACTGCACAGTACGAACCCATGCTGAATTAAAAGTCAAAATGTAAAGCAAATACAAAAAAGAACCAAACCAAGGCACTACGAAGGCACTGAGCTATAGCATGGTCTCCCTTCATTCATCCATCGCTGTAGGCATGTTATAATGGCGGATGCACAGTGAGACATCTGGCGGATTCAGATGAGAACATCAGACTTGCAAAAGGTGGATACGTGCGATTCTCATACAAATGAACACAGAAAAGTAAAAGAAGTCTCGTAATCATATGCTACAGTTACAACGCATTTCAAGCATTATTTTTTACATGGTGATCCCAAACATTATTGATTTTGTTCAAATTGTTGCTAGCCCCCTATTTGCCTTTGGGACAAAATCTCTGCTGAAATATTTGAGGTACAACATGCTCTTTACATGCCTGAAGTTTCAGGATAATTTGTCAAGTATTTTTCTAGCTATTCGACAAAACGTCTAAAATCGAAAGTGTCTAATTACTTTTGGGTAGATAGTGTACATTGTAAGTGCATCTCAGGCCCAGTTTGGTTTAAAATGTTTAAATAACAAGACACCGTATCTCTTGAGTCCGAAATCAACAAATCTTCTATGACAGATTTAGTATGCTAATGTACACCATTCATAATCAATAGATTGGCCATCAGATGGCTCCATGTGTGGCCAGAGATTCTGTGGATCCCTTTTCTGTGCATGTGTGGTCGATAAATCTGCAAATGGATTTTTAAGTCCTTAGCATAGGGAATCGGTCTGGCATGAGCTTCAAGCGATGCCCCATAAGCCCAGTATTTGAATAACACCATTTTGAATAATATACACATTTTCAGGAACCTAACCCGAGCGTTAATAAAGAATGTGGTGTATACATTCTTTTGAAATACTCTGTACATATGTTTAATATTTGGAGAATAACCTGTATTTAAGTATTACAAATAAATTTCTGAAATACAGTAGGGCCTCAACATTTGTGGCTTCAGCATTCACGGTTTTAAACATTCACGGTTGATTCCTTTAGATATCTGTTTTGACATTCGCGGCGTTGTTTTAAACATTCGCAGTTTTTTTTCTCGTGAAAAAATACGTATGCCACGGTTACTTTTAGTTTCGATTTTACTTTTAGTTCAGAAGAAACTAATGCTGATGACATTGAGCCATCATCATCCCCATTTGTACTTGACGCAACAACAGCATTAAAGGAATCAAATGTCTGCTCAACACGCATTAAACTACTTGTTACGTACATAATCAGTTTACACAATTCGGTTTTCTTGGTTGACATAGCACTGTGATTCAACAGCGAAAAAGAGACGTGCAGTTGAAAAAGAGAAAACAACCCAAATACTACACCTGTCCCTATGTTTAAAATTTCATTTACATGTAATTTTATTGTTGATAACCCTTTTCCACTATGTATTTAACCTTACACTTTAATAAAACCTCATCTGGAAAAAAGAATACATACCGTACTCTGTGGGATTGTGTGTGAAAGAATTTCTTGTAGGTTTTCTAATAATGCTTCTGGGGTTGGTTCCCCCGAACCCCGCAATTTACTTTAGTTCTTAACCTCGACGTGCGTGGATTCAACATTTGCGGCAGTTTTCGGGAACGTAACCCCCGTGAATGTCGAGGCCCTACTGTACTTGTAATCCTTTCATCAAAAGAAATATCTGAATTGCCATTTTTATCTTCTTATGCTCTTCATGTTTTATATAGAAGAACCTCGTTTTTACGAATATCAGGGGACCAATAACATTTATTCGTAAAATCCGAACTTCGTAAAAAACAAACACACACACACTCAAAAAAAAAAAAACAAACAAGTAAATAGGCACTGAATTTTTAATAGGCAGTATTATTAATACAAATAGGCTTATACACTGATTAAGTATTCGAGTTTTGAAAATATTTAAGAATTGTTGTCTGATGCATATTTGAAGTTATATCATTATTTAAGTAGTTTGAAAATTCAAAAAAAAAACTGTCAAAAATATCGTCTGGTACATTTTTTGTTGCATACAGATGGTTTTTTAGAGTTTCTAAGGAGCTTTTAATTTGTGAGGATGTTGCTTTGAATGTCGTATTTTCCAGCTTCTCGGCATCTTCATGTTCTTCTTCTCCGCCATCTTTGATAAGATCGCAAATTTCGTTATCGTTTAACGTCGGAGAAGTTAAAACATCCGCATCAAAATTAACAAACTCGGAGAATTTAGATTGAAAATTCAGCTTGCCTTTCAGGATTTCCCACTCTTCAAATCCTTCAAATTCGCTATCATCATCTTCGGGTGGGACTGCAAGTTCAATTTCACTTTTGTTTGCATTACTTTATGGCACTATAGTTTTATGGCGCCCTCTGTTGGTGACGGCAGAAACTAGTCCAGTTAATCCATAGCCTACAATGATAACAGCCTCCAGTTAATCTCTTATAATTGTAGGCTATGGTTAATCGTCGATTGCGACGGCGATAACATAAGCCAAATGAACAAAATGCAACAAAAATTTTTTACTACCAATTACAACTTCTAACTAAGTAAAATCCGAATTTCGTCGTAAAAAAAATTCGTAAAACTTAAAGTTTATTATATGAAAATTAACAGGGGGTGGGGGGGTCGGGATTTCAGAATTACTTCGGAAAATCCGAGTTTGTAAAAACGAGGTTCTACTGTATCTTTCATTTATTCTTCTCTTATACACTAGTTGCAACTGAAAGAAGAACAATGTGTATTTAATTTCAAAACTTCTGCATAAAGTTCTATTTATATAAGAAATTTAGAGAGCCGTGTTTTCAACCAGTGTGTTTTACCAGCACTCTCCTATGGAGCTGAAACATGGACTTTATCAAGGAGGACAACACAAAGATTACAGACAATACAGAGAAGCATGGAAAGATGTATGCTGGGAATTACAAGAAGAGATCGAAAATGCAACAGCTGGATAAGAAGCCAAACGAAGGTGATTGACGTCATCGAACGGATCAAACGTTCCAAATGGCAATGGGCTGGTCACATTGCTAGAAGACAAGACATGAGATGGGCCACAGTCATTCTGGATTGGTACCCTCGAGACTTTAAACGCCCAAGAGGACGACCCCATGCAAGGTGGCTCGACGAAATAAGGAAGGTGGCTGGTGTCAACTGGAAATCCAAAGCTTCAAAGAGAGAAGAATGGAAGCGTTTAGAGAAGACCTTCATCCAGCAGTGGATTGCAAAGGGTTGACCGTGGTGGTGGATATAAGAAATTATTACTTATAATAACTGTAGCTTGATGGCTTTGAAAATGTGTGCCCTCTCACGCCTGGGTGGGGGTACCTGATGAGGGACCCACCACAAACTCAACACCCACGTGCGGTAGGGACGAGTTTTATGAACTCGCGAGGGGAGGTGACACTTGGCCAAAGAACAGGCATGGTGTGTGTTTCAAACAATTAATTTTAATCCACATATCTTAATTCCAAAATTATATACAGAATTTAATAGGGGCCCCCAACACAAAATTAATAATAATGAAAATAAGTAAATATAATTGATTAACATTCAGTTTATCGATGTGCTACAACAACAGCCAGAACTAGCCAATGCTTTAAACAAACTCAAAATGTTAGCGTGCGATCGCTAGCACATAAGACTTGAGGTCCGGGCCGGGTGCTTGCCTATCAATAAATCTGGCGAAGCAGAACAGCTATGCACATGAATACCACCTCCTTCGTGAGAGGGCAACACCAGAAGGCGTCACGCCCTCCTTTATTTACACTCCTGCCTTCAGGTTGTGCCAAATTCGAGGATCCTCACAGGAGAGGGGAGGAAGGCTATAACCCCGTATTACACAAATTAACAGTGGAAACCTGTCCACACTCAAACTACCGTATTTTTTCGAATATAGGCCGTGGCTCTAAACCTAAAAAAATCACAAATTTTAGGAGTGCAGCCAAAAGTGAGTGCGGCCTAAAAAAAATTCTTTTTTTTTTTTGGAAATAACGAATTATTATCGGTAATTGTGTACATTTCAAAAAGATCAAAAATATTTCATTTTAGCTAGTAATTTTATTATTTATATAGCCATCTTCATTACTTTTGTATATTTAATGAAACTTATAAATTTATTAATTAAATGTGTAAATAATTAAAGTAATCTCATTTTAATGAACGAGCGCAACTCCTTATTTCTTCGGCAGCGGCCATGGTTCTATCAACGCACTTACTGCTGGGTGCTGTCCTATAGCGATAGAGAGCATTCTATGACATCAACTAATCGTAACCGCCAAGTACAGTGAAGTCAGGGCTAGCAAATTGCCGACATTAACTTTTTAACATTTGATTTTCTTAATAATTTATGAATGAAAAATTATGTGACTGGTTAATTATTGTTGCGAGGTGTTAGAATATTAATTTCAATGTTAGAAAAAGATGAACAAAGACTTGTTAATTTTAAACCATCAATTCAAAGGCCTTCGCGTTTTTATCTACAGCAGGGAAGTCGGGATAATTTTACCTAAAAAAAAAAATATCTATCTGCGATTTACTCTTTCAAAAAGTGTAACAAAATCTTCTTATAAAAAAGATAATAAGCAAATTTAAAAGAAAATATGTACGATATATGAATGTATTGGCGATCAATCCAAAATCATTACGCGAACGACGCTACTCATCTACAGCGAAAGTGTCAGTTACATTCGGAGGTAGGGTCAAAAATAAGAAATTAATTTGACTTTATTTATCGTATTTATACGAAGTAAATCTGTCAACAAAACGATCCTGAGTCGAACTGTATGTGACGAAAAGTGATTTTGACAAAATGAGGTACCCTGCCATGAAAATGATTTCACGATAAATACGATAAATAAAGTCGAATTAATTTCTTTTTTTCGACCCTCCCTCCGAACGTAACTGCCGCTTTTGCTGTAGATGAATAGCGTCGTTCGCGTAATGATTTTGGATTGATCGCCAATACATTCATATATCGTACCTATTTTCTTTTAAATTTGCTTATTATCTTTTTTATAAGAAGATTTTGTTACACTTTTTGAAAGAGTAAATCACAGATAGATATTTTTTTTTTTTTAGGTAAAATTATCCGACTTACCTGCTGTAGATAAAAACACGATGGCCTTTGAATTGATGGTTTTAAATTAACGAGTCTTTGTTCAATCTTTTTCTAACAGTGAAATTAATATTCTAACACCTCGGAACAATAATTAACCAGTCACATAATTTTTCATTCATAAATTATTAAGAAAATCAAGTGTTAAAAAGTTAATGTCGGCAATTTGCTAGTCCTGAATTCACTGTACTTGGCGGTTACGATTAGTTGAAGATGTTATGATGTCATAGAATGCTCTCTATCGCTGTTGGACAGCACCCAGCAGTGAGTGCGTTGATAGAACCATGGCCGCTGCCGAAGAAATAAGGAGTTGCGCTCGTTCATTAAAATGAGATTACTTCAAATATTTACACATTTAATTAATAAATTTATAAAAGTTTCATTAAATATATAAACATAATGAAGATGGCTGTATAAATAATAAAATTACTAGCTAAATTACTATTTAAAATTACTATGGGACGCTAAAACGAAGTATTTCGATCTTTTTAGGCCTAATGTGAATCGTGGCCTATAAAAAGTTATTTTTTCATTCCACCGTCAAATTGCGGCTGCGGCCTAAAGTGAATGCGACCAATATTCGAAAAAATACGGTACTATGTACCCTCTACACCTCACTCGGTGCGTAATGCTTAATTATTGTACTTAACCGCAGTGCTCTGCACATAAGCACCAGAAACTGCCCGCAGCACCTCAACAAATCCCATGTACTGCATCTTACCTTTACAATATCCCAAGCACTTGACAGGGTAGCATATTTTTGCAGCCTCATTAGCCAACAACTGTACTTTTAAGTTCAACACTTTGTTCACAAAAAACAAACAGCAAACGTTACCTGGCAAATGCAAAAACATGGATCAGTACATCGTATGTCGGCGAACGGGTAAATATCACGAGTCACGTGACAACGTATCGTCTGAACCCTTCCCTTCGACTAATACCGTTGTTTCATGGGGTGGGGAGGACAAAATTTCGAAGAACAACTAATTTCTTTCGTCGCTTGTAAACTTTGGTAGCTATAACTCTAAAAAGTACGACGGAACGATCTCACCGATCATAAGAAATTCCAACAAGGTTTTCTTATCTTGTTCGGGCGCTGATCTTCTCACAGAAAACGAAAACATCGTCTCATGTTCCATTGTCTCCGCATGTCAGCTATGGTCATCAGAGTTATAATTCATAATATCCCCATGCAAATCTGGGAACATAAACTCCTTTCGTTTATTTAAAACTTATAGTTTGACACTGGTTCCATCGGGTTCATTTTACTTTCATCGTAGCAGAATGCAAGTCGAACGGATGCTTTTTTTTTTTTTTTTTAACCCGGGCGGCTTCCCTGCTGACCATGCTTCAGCGCTCTCTTCCAACAAAGCAAAACGTTCTTGCCTCTCGTTATTATACAGATTTTTCGGAAAAGCTGCAACAACAACGCGTAGATACGATCTGTATCTCACGCAATTGTTGCAGCTTCCCCATTATTGACACTACAACAAATACTATTGAATAAAATACACCACATTTCAAACAAATGAACCTTACTTATTCAACACAACGCACACTGACGAACTTCACAAGACACACCCCCTCCACTAGTGCTTGCCCACAATTAAATTACAATCGCAAAACAACATAAACCACTGTAAACGAGAGCAATGAGCATCCAAACTGACTTAAAAAAAACCAACAACAACCACCAAACAAATTCAAAAAAACAACAAACACACACTGATCCAGTCACAAATGAATACATACACATAAATGTACGTTCAAGTCATTTTTGGTTTATGACAGTAGTATATACAGTGTCTCAAAAAGTACTCCCTAATTTTAAGAGTAAATGTTTCTGAAATGGAGATTGATGGAAGAACGAAACAAGTGGCACGTTAATTTCGAAAGCTGTAAAAATCTGATAAGTAAGTTTCAAAATTAGTTACAAGTGTTAGGCACTGTACGTAGCATACTGAAAATTTCATTCTTTGTTTGCACCATCTCTGCGCTGCAAAAGGTCTACATTTTGAATTGATTGTGATGTGATTGCAATGGCTGCTTGCAAAGGAAGTTTATAGCCTATTTCTTGAACTCCATATTGTGATTACAGTGCGCAGCACCATCTGTCATGCAACTTTTGTAACTAATTTTGAAACTTCTGTATCAGATTTTTATGGCTTTCAAAATAAACATATCACTTGTTTCATTGTTCTATCGATTTCCATTTCCAAGATATTTACTCCCATAATCAGGGAGTTTCTCTGTGGGACACCCTGCACCAGCACAGACCCTTGGTGCTGCACAGCTGATTGTGGTGATCCCCTCTGCAAGTTGGCATTCCACAAGTCGGGAAATTCCAGAAGTCGGTAATTTTTTCATGAAATCCAAGATGGCGGGCAATGACTTCCAGTCGGGGATTTTTGCACAAATGCATAATTTGTAACGATTATGACGATTAAAAATTCTAAGTTAAACAATTTTATAGTTCCCCTAATGCATATAGCCTGTTTTGAAGGGCTATAAATGTAAATTATGGAAATTAATATGAGAATTGTCATAAGCCGGCCTTCTTTGAGCTGATTATTTTCCACGAAATTCGGAATGGTGACTGATTATAGAGTCGCCCATCCACCTCTTTTTCCACATAAACGGCTACAATTAAAAATTTAAAATGTTGACTTGTGGAAAAGGTTGCCTTAATTTGAAAAGGTGTTACTCTATTTAATGTGGCTTAATTTTTCCTTGCAATTTTCTTCTTCGAAAGCCAGTAATTTACTGAAGAATGCGTATTACGAGTGCAACTCGGCAGTGAAGTAGACGCATATACATATTCCACTTTTCTTTGGCTAAGAGTGGAATTGCCAATGTTTTAGCATTGGAAGTACTTAGCACGTAGTAGTTTTAAAAGTTTTTTTTTCTTTCTATTATACTTTATTCGATGCATTATTTTATGTTATTCATGTGTTGTTTATCATTAAAATGAATTGAAAAGTTAGTTGATCAAATCCAAAATACCGCCGTCACTTGTGCTCTTCGTTTATATTTTTTTTAAAGTGAAAAAAAAGAATTAAACTTTTTCTAAATCTATGAATATAATGCATTATTTCTCAATATTGTTATTACTTTAGTCAAATAACTTCATAAAAGCCTTAAGTTTGTTCGTTTTTCCAAGATTTCTAATGGGTGTAAAGGTAACGTCGCTGATATTTTTTAGCAAACTTGGCCCATCGGCAATTTTTAGCAAATGCTTAGCTAAATTTTAGGGAATTCTTTATTATGTTGCCAAGAAGAAGTGCAGAGTTATGGCTTATTTTTATTTATTATTTACAGAGTGTTCTAGTTTGCTTTTCGAAAGCAGGAATTTTCATTCCATATCTGGTTTATTTATAATAAATCTTTATAAGTTGTACTTCTTAATGTTCGTGCTTCATAGCATACGCAGATGGGGTGGTCACTAAAGTCGGTGACAAAAACGTTAGGTCTATGAAAATGCCCTACAATAAAATTTGATCTGCATAAAAGTGACATTATGTATCTGTAAATTAAGTAAAACAGATGTTTACATTCATAACTAATTTCAGAAAATAATAAAAAAACGCCTCTTGAGGCTATCAAAAAAAAACGCGAAAAAAAATCAGCCTCATATGAATCGATCACATTGACCAAAAATTAGGAGTCTTTCTCTTAGACATTTATCTATAGGCTTATTAGAATGATCATATATCCCTTTGAAAACATTATTATCTGATCGTTTTAGTGAACATTCCAATTTTGTCCTGCTTTTGGAAGTGGAAGATAGTTGTCGCGTTCGTGGATTGTCATGAACGATCGTTCATAATTTTGATCGGCCTCTGTGGCTCAGTGGTTGTGCTGTGACATATCTGATATGTCACACGAATACAAATGCAAATATATTCATTTGAATTCGTTTTGAACTTGACTTTATGATCAGTTCCTGTCAATTTCACTTCTTTTGTAATTACCTTATATTCTATTTTATTATGCGTTCTTTTCTCTTGTTTACATTTTTATGCATGTAGTCTTAAAATATAATTAAGCCTATCTCTCATTGTTCCGACCCGCCAAGTTTCAGAGCGTCATTTGTATCATGTGCAAAAGAAAGAAACGAAAGTTTCTCACGAACGAACTTTTCTTATCCTTGGTGCAGTCGAGGGCAATGATTGGTTGGTTTGAAGCTTTCCCGCGCAGCGAGCGTTGTTTATAAAAAGGGGAAAAAGCGGAACGCTCTCTCTCTCTGTGCTTTTTGTTCTCATCTGTCTTGCACGTGTGCACTCCTTCGGGGGAGGTCTCTCAACTGAGTCCTGTCACTATGATTCCTATGTCAAAGGTGCTCTTTCAATAATGATTCCAATGCAAAGTAGCATATTTGATTTCTCAATTATCTATGATGAACAATTGTGAATATCGAATGATTCGACGTGAACGTTTCATTTAAAAAGACGCACGCATGGAACTGTTGCTGTTGAATGGCGAAATCGAAACCAAAGCATCGGAGCTTTGGCGACATTGAAAATCAAGCTTGGCAGATCAACCAGGTTTCAAAGGCATTGAACAAATGCAAATGAAAGCGGTTCAACCGGGTGACAATTGTCCACGACATGGTGCAAGGATCAACCAGGTCTCTTGCGAGTAATTAAGCTGAGAGCGAGCTGTTGAATCCACGAGGTAACGGCGGTGGTATCCGTGGGGTGGAGGAGCAGCGACGGCCAAGGTTTATGAGAAAGGAAGCGGATCGGATCAAGGTCTCAACGGTTGACAAAATCAACACCACAACAAGGGAGAGTAAACAACGATTCATCAAATGGGCCCCAACACATGTCATCATCATTGAACAAGTTCATCAGGTTCCTCAACATACTGTCTAGATGTGTGACAGCATAATACACAGATAAGTGATAAGTGAACATACATTTCCTATTTACAATTAAAATGAGCTCACTTCGATTCTATAAGAGAGTGAACATAGAACTTAAATTGAACTATTGCATTTGCGCGTTTAAATGATAATCTTGGGAAAGCTTTTTAATAAGTATAGTCAATTATCATAAAATTTCAAGTCTTGGAAACTTAGAAATATTGCGAATTGTTTACATGCTATTTTTATATATATTTGACTAACACTCTAAATTTGCTAATTTGAATCTTTGAATAAATGGAACGATACAATTTAAATTACCGCCATCTTGGAATTCCGCAAGCCGGGAAAATCCGCAAGACAGCAAAGCCCTGGAACCACGGATGCCAACTTGTGGAGGGACCACTGTAGTTTTCTAGGAATGAACTAAAACATGTTTAATAACTGGGTGATTAATTAGGTCATCTGCACTAAGGCTTGTACTTTTTCAGATTGTTCTGAGAATCACATTATTTGCTATTTGGTCATTAGATCTTGCACTTTTTCCCTTGATTGATTTTTTTTTTTTTTTGACACATTAAAATTTGCAATCTTCATGCAATTAGCTTTTCCTGCAGAGACTTGAATTTTCAGCATCCAATTCTTTAGAAATCTGTCTTCCAATGTACATAGTTTCCTATATTACAAGCTGAAAATCGTAATACTTTTTTTTTTTTATTGCAAAAAATTAGGAATCCCATTGTCTAAACAAGTCACATATTAAATCATATACTTTTGTAGAATTCAAGGAAGGGAGTTTATACAATTCTAAATTGACAAAACCACCATTTTAAATGCTAATTCTGTTAGTCTCATAAACATTAAAAAAAATAAAATTACTTAATCTCAAACTGTGAAATATCTTTCCTGCTAATTATAAATGTATTATATTGCAAATTTGCAAATTCTATGATTTTTAGCAAAAAGAGCAAGAAAAAGAAGGAGTTTGCTAAGACCAATGGCTTAGGGTGAGTGGATTAGACAACATTTACAAGTAATATAATTATCAAGACTTATGCTTTGTTTCTTTTTATTTTCGATAAGGCTTTACTTTTAATGTTCAAAAAAGTAGCTTTAAAAAAAAAACAAACGAAAGTATATTTTGTAATAGTCATTTCTGTAAACAAAGTTATTTTTTGTTTCGGTTGGAAATAATACAGAACTCTCCACAATTTATGTTAGGTATGAATTGTCAAATGTTAGCAGTAGCAGTGGTATTGATCATACATACTACCGGTGAGTTTTGTTTTTAGCAACGTTTTGTTTTTCCTTTTCTTTTAATTCTTTATTATTATTATTATTATTATTATTATTATTATTATTATTATTATTATTATTATTGTTATATTTTAGTTTTTTTTTATTTCATGTAATTTCATTAGTTAATATAATTTTTGTAGTTTTCTTTCTTCAAATTTTCTTTTCTAAAATTTCACTTAAGATTCTTCCGAACATGTTAGTATCGGGCAGCCCTTAAATTACATTTTAGATATTATAAAACTGTTTTTATGATATATTTTACTTTAAGCAAGATCACATGTTAATGAAGTTGCAAAAAACAAAGTCTTATACATGTAAAAATGTTGAAATTGAAATGCAATTTTTTTATTCCTGAAGTTAACATTTTTGTTGAAAATGCTATTTCTACTGTAGAAACTATATATAATAAAATTGTTGTGGTTAGATGATCTGTTTAACTTTGGACTTTAAACAGCAGTTGGTAACAACAATAATGCTATTCACTAGTCTACTTTATATTTACATTGATGCTGTAATAAAATTAATTATGTGATGGAGAATGAATTCACATTTTTTCCTCAAGGCCTACAGAGGGTTGTTTGGGATATATGGTAACAAGTTACAGAGGGCCAGAAAAGGTGGAAAACACCTTTAACCATCTTTATTGTGTTCAGTTTGGTAGCCATGCATCGCTGCTATTGTCCTGCCTCGCAGTTTTCACTGCAGGAAGCTGAAACATACAACACTAAGATCAATTTATAACCACTCCTGTTGACACGCTTTCCAAAGACGCTCCACTATTCATGGTTGTTTCTCTCTGAGGGCCCGTTTAAGTAGGCCAAAGCCACAAAAATCCATAGGCGATGCATCCGGCGACTTGACATGTATGTTTCTGAATGGAATGGAGTGGATTCCGGTATCTTGCATGCATTCCAGGAACACGTGTCACTCGAAGCCTTGTCTTGGTGCAGTCATACCTTGTTTACCTCTGTACTGTACAAACTGGGGATGTCACGGGTAAATATGGGGGTTAGAACATTAGTCTGATAGTACACTGCTCAAAACAATTAAAGGAACACTTGTAGAATCCCCTACAGAGGGCGTAAATAATACTTTTTAGCAATTTCATCTTCTGCAACATAAAACCTACTATCTCCCTCCTAGGAAATGGTTGAAGCCAACACATTTTGCTGCCAGATGTTCTGAGAAATTTCCATAGCAATATAACCCCCCGGAAAACAAAGTGGTTACATGCCAATACACTCTTTGCTTGGAGATAACGGTCGAACATTAGAAGGTGCAGGCATTCCTGGAACGTTGTTGTTAGTGCTCTACATGCCACGAAGGCATCTTGAAGCAGTAGAAGCTGCGAGAGCCGTAACATTGCTCCAAACGGGTCAGTCATTTCGGACTGTGGTAAATGCCCTCAATGTGTCCTCTTCCACCATTTTCCGACTGTGGACACGATTCCAGGCGACTGGCCAGTACACATGAAGAACTGGGAAAAGTTGCCGACGCTCAACAACCGCTAATCAAGATCGTTATGTGCAGACTTGGTGCCCTGCGCCGAAGAACCTCAATGACCAGAGACCTGAGAAATGACCTGCAGATGTCAACTGGAATAGCTGTTTCAGATCAAACAATCCGGAACAGATTACGTGAAGTTGGCTTGAGAACCAGACGACCAAATCGAGTGCCTAGGCTAACCCGCCAGCACATACAGGCACGACTAGAGTTTGCACATCAACATGTCACCTGGCAGCTTCGCCACTGGCATTCTGTTCTCTTCACAGATGAGTCAAGATTCCATCTGACCCGCTGTGATGGCCGTCTATGTGTCTGGAGACGACATGGTGAGCGAAACACCGACGCAGCATTTTGTGAGACTGACCAAATGGGATGTTGTTCCATTATGGTTTGGGCTGGCATCTCAATAGACCATCGAACGGATCTTGTGGTCGTCCGAGGGCGAATGACCGCTGACGTTTACATTCGTGACATTCTGGAAGAACATGTTATTGTTGCTGCACATGGCATGGGGTCTGGATTCCTTCTGATGCAAGATAATGCTCGTCCACACACTGCAGCTGTCACTCAAGACTTCCTACGGATGCATGGCATTCAGACCATGAGGTGGCCTGCAATGAGTCCAGACCTAAATCCCTTGAAAATCTTTGGGACATGCTTGACAGGTGAATTCGACACCGCCCTTCAGCTCCAGAAACACTGCAACAGCTCATCCAGGCACTTACTGAGGAATGGGACCGGCTTCCCCAAGATCACATCCATCGACTGATACAGAGCATGCCTCGAAGGTGCATGGAGGTTACTGCAGCCCATGGCAGGCATACACATTACTGAGTGGTGCAAAAACTGATCCCTGGAAGAAACAGGGCATTCTCCTCACAACGTCCAAAGGACATTTCACTTTGTTTTAGGCAGGGGTCCTGCAATTTCCTGTTTATTCTTTGTTTCTTCACCAGTTGTTTCAATAATGCATTCTATTGTTAAATAAACCGTCTTTTAATGATCACATACAGCGATTTTGTCCATATTATTCGTAGTTGCTTCTGCACGCTGCTTAATAGAAGTGTTCCTTTAAATGTTTTGAGCAGTGTACATGGCATTGACTTTGGCCTTTGACTCAACCTTGTGTAAAGTTAATTTGCAGTTGTAGCTGTATCTCACCATGAACATGAAACTTTATGAAACTGTTTCCTTGTGGTCATGGTGCCCTAGAACCCTTTGGGTGGTAAAATATGACTTTGCTCTTGTTGCATTTGCTTAAATAAATATACACTTCAATTAGTGTGGCCATGTACGAAGGGTGATCAAAAAGTAATGTTGCGTATTTTTTTCTCTAAAATCGTGACTGGGAAAAAAAATAAACATATGTACATTCGATTGAACAATTCAACTTTTATTTTTCCACATAATCTCCAAGCCGATTGAGGTAAGGATCCCAGCGGTGGACAAGTTTTTCCACCCTCTGTTGATAAAAATTGTCCGATTGAGTGTGGAAGCAGTTGCGAACTGCCGATTTCACCTCGTCATCGTCACGGAAATGTTGACCGACCAGTGACTTCTTCAACGGTTCGAAGATATGGTAGTCACTCGGACTGAGGTCCAGGCTGTATAGAGGATGAAGCAGTGTTTACCAGTTCCATCGCTGCAACAGGTCAGTGACCCGTTTAGCTGTGTGGGGACGTGCGTTGTCGTGGTGCAGCACGATGTCCTCCATTGCTAAGTCAGGCCTTTTCTTGTGTATGGCCGCTCAAATATTCCTCAGTGTGTTTCTGTAGTGTTCGGAATTGACAGTGATATTCGGTGGAAGAAACTCAAGCAGTATCTGACCACGGCAGTCCCAAAAACATGTCAACATGACCTTGCCGGCTGATGGCGCAAGTTTTAAACTTTTTCATTGTGGGAGATAAGGTGTGTTTCCAAACCGTCGATTGCATCTTGGTTTCGGGCGTGAAATGGTAGACCCATGAATCATCGCCTGTAATGATTCGATCCATAAAATCCTGACCCTTCTCCTAGTATCAGGCAAGATGCGGCAAACGAGCACCTTGATGTTTGGCTGTCAGCTGTCGTGGCACCCATCTATATGACACTTTGCGAAAGCCAAGTTGCTCGTGAACAATGTTGTACGCCGTCCCATATGAAATGTCCAACGTTGCAGCAAGTTCTGTCACGGTAATCCACCGGTTCTCCTGCACCTGCGCTTCCATAGCGGCAATGTTGCTGTCAGTCATGGATTCCCACGCCGGCCAGGGTGATGTTTGTCCAACAGGTTTTCTCGTCCTTCTTTAAAAGCCTTGCACCAACGTTGTTCTGTTCGGAGCTGCACGATATCACCTCCATACACCGACACAATTTCCTTATGGCTATTGACTAGTTTCAGTCCTTTTGCACAAAGAAAATGCATAACACTTCACCGCTGAAAATCACTGTACGATGAAATAAGAACCGTCATCTTGTTTGGATTGTCACGTCGCTAGTGCTTGGCGGATGCACACGACACTAGCAGGAAACTTTAACAATGAACCAAACTAACTTTTATATATCGCAATTTTTTTCATATCTGCCGTCATTTTCGAGAAAAAAATACGCAACATTACTTTTTGGTCATCCCTCTTATTTCCACTTTTCATCTGCCATATACCGTTCATACAATTTATGGCAG
Organism: Rhysida immarginata; assembly: GCA_023313115.1. Taxonomy (NCBI): domain Eukaryota; kingdom Metazoa; phylum Arthropoda; class Chilopoda; order Scolopendromorpha; family Scolopendridae; genus Rhysida; species Rhysida immarginata. Next base: position 1,096,835 of record JAHWFO010054683.1, read on the forward strand.
TTGGCTCGTCACTCATGAACATGGCGCGGCAACAACATATGAACGTGACTCTTGTGTCACTTCTCCAATTGTGAAGAATTGTTTGGTTGATAATTGTTTTCCATGTACACCAATGCCCCTATCTTCTGTGCAGTGGCCCATTGCGTTGGTGAGTTACATCTGGTTACCAGAGGCCGAACTTTCCGGACTACGTCAGGAGTATGGCTAATATATGGTCTCGGATTGGCCTATTTTTTATCATCAGGAATGGCGCCGCTTCTGATTTTGCCAGTGCTATTGGAAACTGGGAAGCTTTGCTTCTTGCATGCTTTCATAATTTCAAAATAGCTGAATTTGATGTCGGAAAGGGTTGTTATGTAGCCCTTCCAATACCTATCAGTTTTCGGTGGCATAGCCCAAAGTTTTTAGCTTGCTGTTCGAATACAAACTATTTAATACCTGCTCTAACAATATTTCACGTTGATATTTAAATTGTTACAATAGATCCCTAACAAACCCTCTATGTAATTTTCAATGCTAATTTTGATATAAAAATTACTGAGTAACTGGCTTGTGATTTTAGTGATCAACAATATTTGAGTAACATAAATTGAATTGAAAAACGTCGATAAAATTCCTTTTTTTTAAAAAAAACCTTGCTAAATGCTGACTCTGCTAAAATATATCAGCTCGGGGAGAGCCAACCTAAATTAAATTTCATAGCTCCCTCATATAGCCCATATGCATTTATAGGGAGTAATAATTTTGAATATTCAGGTTTCTTAAAAATTGTCACCTATTTAGCTTTTGTTGGAAAAAGTTACTAACTCGAAGCCATCATCTGCGATTTAATTTTTTCAGCAACGTAGAGTATATTGTTCTTTTGATCACGCTAACAATTGTAAAATGTGATACATTTTTGTTGCATGTCACTGACAACCATTGTTTGCACGCTTATTGTAGTCATTGACTTGGGAATTTCTGACCTTAGGAGTGCAGACTTAAAGAGGGACGACTACATATCCTTCTTCAGTTTCTGACGGTTTTGCATGAATTATTCTAAACTATAGTTGAATGTACTGTTACATTTTATTATTTGCAAAAGTTAAAGGAAACACAGTAACAAGCAAAGGCACTTTATTAAGTAGAGGAAAAATCGAGTACTTATTGGTTTTACAATGTCCATCTGTCTGTACCCTTCATATTTTTTACATTTTTCAACATAGAAAGTTGAAATTCGTCAGCGATGCAATCAGAATGGGCTGAATGAAATAAAATAATTTCCCTTTTGTTGTCAAGGTGATATTAATTCCCCCTTTTCTTCTTCATTTTAAAGTTTTCAAAAATAATACTCTAAAACATCATCATAAATCACAAAATTTAATAATTTTGCTTTGCATTAACATGTGATAAATTTATCCCAGGAATATTTCTGTTTGTGGCCTTAAATTTGTATTTTACCACATTAATGATTTTTTTTGTTTTCATTTATGTGATTTTTTTTGATTTTTTTTTTTGGATATTTTTAACGTCAGGGTTAGTTTATTATAGTTTAAGTAGATTACGGTTTATTTTTACATTTAATTAATTAATATCTTTATTTTTAAAAAATTAAGTGATTACGTTATTTTAACTCCCCCCCCCCCCCTTTTTTTTTCTTCTCTGTTGTTTTTAAGTTATATTAACTAAACTCACCAGTGGGTTCTCAAGTCTTTTAATGATAAGCTTACTTTAGATAAAAAGTAAGTCATTTAGGAAAAAATTACCTTTTTTGATTCCTTTCTCTAGATTTAATGGGCATACTATTTATATGAAATTTTAATTTTTTTCCCCCTAAAATCTTGTAAAAGAAAATATAGATTAAAAATTTTAATTTTTCCCCTGTTATTTTATTGTAAAATATGCTTTTGTAAAGTGATAAATGTGGCCATGGATCTTATCGTTGCACTACATTTTGAATCCTGCTTATGACAGTAAGTAGAGGAAGGTCAAAAGTACAGTTGCATAACAAAGTCTAGAAAAACAAGTGCCATAGATCATTAGTAAATAAAAAATTTTTAAGAATCATGGCCTAGCTTTTAGAATGGCACAGTTTCACAACCACTACCCTATTTTTAGAATCATTATTAAAAATAAATTCACAAATGTAAAAAATGTATATTTCCTCCCACTAAAATTGTTGTCTATATATTGCAAGCCAAATATTTTCAAATTTTCATCAACCAATACAGGCTTCACAGAGCAGAAATGGGAGACATGGGAGTCTTTTTTGTAAGTAATGGTGTAGTGTTGTTAATTAACTAGTTCTTTTTTTAGGTACATTTTCGAATAACTACTGTGTTTTCTTATTGCTGTTGTTTACGATTAATATTCTCGAATGCTTTTCTTATCCACTCATACATTAATTTATTTGTGTTAATCATCATTACTTCATAACATCTATTCATTCTACAGTTCTTGATCTTGCTCAACTCGCCTATCATGAACCCTTAGTATGGGTCATGAAAAATAAAAAAAAAATATTTCCAGGCCTAGAAACTTTTGAAAAATCAATGGTTTCTGGATTTAGTTTTGGAAAAAATTTCCAAATAATCTAAATGAAATAAATCACTGTTTCAGAAAAAAAGATTATACAAACTAGCCAATGACACAGCACTGTTGCGTATGACTCTTTCCGGTTATGGCTTTTATCATCTGTGCAACTATTCTACTATTATTTTTGAATATCCGCACATGGTTTGTACACTTTCAAAACTACTATTATTATTACTAAGTAACTTCATTTCTTATAACGATTTTTAAATTATCTATGATGCCTGGAACATGTTTATTTAGTAACTTTTGGCATAACGAATAGAACTACAAGTGGTGGAACTCTACCGAGATGGGTTCAGCCCTTAATCTGAAATAAATTTTTTAAATATAAATAATAACATTACTAAGTCTTCTAAACAATTGTAATATATTCTCCATGAAGTAAATAAATAAAATAAATTGTAATTTACTTCATAAAGTGATTTGGAATTATATAAATGTTTGTTTCCAGTCTGTTTGTCAAATTCTTAGGGGAATGTGGCGAAAATTTGAAACATTGCTGCTACCGTTAGTAAGCCGACTTCATGCTTGGAGCTTAACGTACTTTTATGCGTTATGCAAAGCAGGAAATTCATTTTTCTAAATGTACCGTGTGCTCAAAATTATAAGTTAAATATTACACACAAAAAAGCACACGAAAATAATGTACACGAAAATTCATATCAAAGCCAATTTTATTATTAAAAAAAATATAAATTAATTATAGAAAAATATTTAAAATTTCAGAGTATGTTATGTTTGGTTATTCAAGTCCATGTTATTTAAAATATCATTTGTTCTGCCCTCCTAAAGATGAAATACTATTCAAAATATGGCAAAATGGACTTCCACATCAGGGCAGACAGCTGACAAAAAAATCCCATATAACATATGTCTCATCCATTTTGTTCATTTTGTAGAGAAGTATGTCTCATACTTGCATTATTTATGGAGAAAAAGGTTTTACCACGAAAATGACCCTTAACATATGTATTTCCAAATCTGCCTGAATGTTTAGTAAAACCATTTTGAAATGTAATCCACCTGAAGAAAGAAATGCCATGCAGTAAAAAAACTATAAAATTCAGACAAGTCAAGATATTCAGGAATCTAGTACAATCAATTCAATTGCACCTCATCTCATCTTTTTATTTCTCTTTTATCTTTTCGATGTCAAGGCTGTTAAAGAACAATTGGATCTATTTTGAAAGTTTGCTCATGGTTAATTTCTCCATGGTTAGCTTTGCAGGGGATCTGCCTACTGATCCTATCAGAGGCATAGCTAGAGGGGAAGGGGTACCTTTTAACGGGTGCATTTTTGGCCTATTGCATTGAAAATAAATCTTTTCTCTATTGGAACAATATAGAGGTTAGTTTTACTGTGTAGAAATGTTAATTTTACAGTTTTGTTTGGTAAGTTTGATGTTTATTATTTTTTTGTTCGAGGGGATAGGGGCAGCAAATTGAAGGACCATTCCGGGCAGCCTAACCTGTAACTACGCCACTTTTTCTATGCCCTCAGTGGGATTCGCCAGTTTCGAGACCAAAACGAGCTGCACCTTAGTGCTCTTGGCCACTGAGAATGACAACTCAGAAATGCAGATTTCTAACTGCCAATAAAAAGAATCTATTAATATTTAAATTAAAGAAATAGTGAAGATTATGTGGATAGTAGATATGTTAAACTTAATGATAAATAAATACTCTTTAACCACAACAAAGATTAAGTTGAAATAATACAACCTGGTAAATCTGGAAGCGCTTTTCGAATGCCCTGCATTCATCATTCAGCAGTCTGAAGTCGATACTCGAGGAAGCCTACAGCGAACTCGAGGAGGTCTGGAAGATCTGACTTTAGAATGAAAAACGCTGGGTATATATAATGAACGAAAACCAATCAAAAAATTGGTCAACCAAATCAAAGTTAACGATTGGGTAGTTTGGAAGCCCATTTGATTAGAGATGATTCCTCTATTGGCCCCATGTCCCGCGTTTAATAGCCATTCTTTATCTGCACTGCGAATGGCTAAGCATTCGAAAGCGTCCAACAGGTATTTTTTATTTAACGATTTTATCAATATAACATTTTGTAAAGAAAAATCATGGCCGGTTTCTATTGAATGTTTTGCTATTGACGATTGACACCTTCTTCCGTATTTTCTGTGTCTAAGATGTTCCTTAAATCGAATCTCTATATTCCGAAAAGTTTGCCCCAAATAAAACATCGGGCAATTTGAACAGGTTGCTTTGTAAATTCCTGGCTTCTGTAGTGGTGGGATTCCGTCCTTAGGGTTTTGTAGAAAATTCTTGATCTGATTTGGATTGCTAAAAGATAGGGATAAATTAAAAGCTTTAAAAACCGAATTTAAACCTTTAATGTAAAACTTATTGTAAGGTAACACGATCGTTTTTCCAATTTCTTTGTTTCTACTGAAGGTAGTAGTATCTTCTATAAACTTCTTGATTCTCCTCTTTCTGAGTAAATTTTCGATGGTGTTTTTGTTATAGCCGTTCAACTCTGCTATGTTTTTAATTAGTGTGATCTCTTTTTCGAAAATCAAATTGCTTAAAGGTAAATTTAACACTCTATCAATCATGGAAATAAAAGTTGATACCTTTTGATTCCATGGGTGACTAGAATCATTAGTAATATAATTTAACTTATTGGTCGGCTTTCTGTAAACTTCGAAAAATAATGAGTTCCGATCTCTACAAATCAAAATATCTAAAAAGGGAAGCTTAAAATTATTTTCTAATTCGTACGTAAATTGTACTGTTGGAAAAAACTTATTGATGTGTTGGACGAAGTCTTCAACACTGCATTTATTGGTGTCAAAGATAGTAAAGATATCATCCACGTACCGATACAATGTCTTGGGGAAATAAAAATTGGATGATTTCAAAATATCTTCAAAGTTTTTTAGGAAAATCTCAGATAAAATAGGGCTGAGGCATGAACCCATAGGCGTACCTCCAATCATTGTATACAGGGTGTTTCAAAATTATGTACAATAAATTTAGTGACATATTCTTCAGGTCAAAAGAAGACGAAAATATTCTATAGCACTTTGTCTGGAAACGATTTGTTTGCGAGTAATCCAATATCATACAGTAGGGAAGCACGGTAGTTAGCGGACGATATTTTAGCAGTTCCAGCGTTTCGACCCAACACTAGATTGAGTGGTTTGTTCCATTTAAAACTACTTTAGGGTTGTTCCATTAGTTGTGTACGGTTGTTTCCATTACTGTAGTTTCACTACTGTACATCCACTAGGAATATCAATTTCAGAACGCTTGCGTGCTTTGACATACGCATTACGATTTACGTAAAAAAAAAAAAGTCATGTACACGTATTCCAGTGCAGAATACACTGACATGCACCTATTGTATGGTCTTGCGGACGGAAATGCTGTGGAAGCAAGAAGACTCTACCAAGAACGCTTTCCGAATAGACGTTTGCCAAATAACCGAACATTTGTATCTGTCGACAGACATTTGAGGGAGCGTGGTTCCTTTGGCCGTCAAACAGGACAAGGGCGGCCTGTAGCACATTCTCCGGATGAGGAGGATGTGATAATTGACATCATACATGATGAACCACAGACAAGCACCCGTCGTATTTCTCCCATGGTACACATTCCGCACTCATCTGTTTGGCGCATTCTTCACCGTCAGCTTTTGCATCCATACCACCTGCAACTGGTTCAAGCACTGAACCCAACGGACTATCCACACCCACAACGATTTTGCCAATGGATACAACGTCGTCAAGCTCCAGACCCTAGTTGTCTCAGCCAGATACTTTTGACGGACGAAGCAACCTTCACCCGGACAGGAATCGTAAATTCTCACAACCAGCACCATTGGGCAGATGCTAACCCGCATGTTACCAGAGCTCGAGCGCATCAAGAGCGTTTCTCCGTGAACATTTGGTGTGGAATTGTCGGAAATAACTTAATTGGCCCTTATGTGTTGCCGCCACGATTGACTGGGCGAACGTATCTTTTGTTTCTGCAGAATGCATTGCCAGAATTACTGGAAGATGTTCCTCTTTTGATAAGATCTAACATGTGGTCCATGCATGATGGCGCTCCAGCACATTTCAGCCATGTTGTGCGAGCACACCTTAATGCTGCATACACGAATCGGTGGATAGCTCGAGATGGACCGGTAGCCTGGCCTGCAAGATCACCCAACCTTAATCCCTTGGACTTTTTTCTGTGGGGTCATGTGAAAACGATCGTCTACAGCACAGAAGTTCCTAACATTATGGATCTGCGACAACGAATTGAAAATGCATGCCAAACCGTTCGTAATGCTGGCGACGAACTCTTCCATGACATCAGACGGTCGCTCATGCAACGAGCCGAAGCGAGCGTGCGAGCTGGTGGCGGGCACTTTGAACAATTCCTGTAATTTGGAGCCACGGGTTTAGTTGGCTGTATCGCGTAAATAAATCATTTCCAGACAAAGTGCTATAGAACATTTTCGTCTTCTTTTGACCTGAAGAATATGTCACTAAATTTATTGTACATAATTTTGAAACACCCTGTATATATTGCCCTTATATTTGAAAATATTATTATTGACACATAATTTGGTCAGGATTAGGACTTCATCTGCTACATTAGGCGGGACCTTATTTTTGACTAAAACTTCGGCTAAGTAATCCATCGTTATCGGTATAGGTATACTAGGGAAAAGTGAAATGATATCGAAGGATACCAAAATTTCACCTTCATTTAAGTATAAGTTTTTAATCTTATTGACTAAGTCTATGCAATTCTTAATCGAGCTATCGAAATTAGACAATATTAATGTTTTTAAATAGTTTGCTAGATACTTGGACAAACGATATGTAGGGGCGTTTATATTCGATACTATTGGTCTCATTTTGTTACCAGGTTTATGTATTTTTGGTAATGCATATAATCTGGGCAACGTAGGATTGCTTATGTAAAGAGAAGATCTATTTTTCTTAAGGATAAAAAGGACGGATAGATCTTCGCTATTGCTTATGTAAAGGAAGATCTATTTTTCTTAAGGACGGAATCCCACCACTACAGAAGTCAGGAATTTACAAAGCAACCTGTTCAACTTGCCCGATGTTTTATTTGGGGCAAACTTTTCCGAATATAGAGACTCGATTTAAGGAACATCTTAGACACAGAAAATACGGAAGAAGGGGTCAATCGTCAATAGCAAAACATTCAATAGAAACCGGCCATGATTTTTCTTTACAAAATGTTAAATTGATAAAATCGTTAAATAAAAAATACCTGTTGGACGCTTTCGAATGCTTAGCCATTCACAGTGCAGATAAAGAACTGCTATTAAACGCGGACATGGGGCCAATAGAGAAATTATCTCTAATCAAATGGGCTTCCAAACTACCCAATCGTTAACTTTGATTTGGTTGACCAATTTTTTGATTGGTTTTCGTTTATTATATATACCCAGCGTTTTTCATTCTAAAGTCAGATCTTCCAGACCTCCTCGAGTTCACTGTAGGCTTCCTCAAGTATCGACTTCAGACTGCTGAATGATGAATGCAGGGCATTCGAAAAGCGCTTCCAGATTTACCAGGTTGTATTATTTCCACTTAATCTTTGTTGTGGTTAAAGAGTATTTATTTATCAGTAAGTTTAAAATATTTAAATTGGTCAGTCTAGTAATACAAAATAACATTAGTTTAAAGTCCTGTTAAGAAAACATACAAAAAAATAATAATTTCCAAAAGAAATGATGTAGCATTTCAAAGGAGAAGACAGAAGAAATCAGAGCAGTTTTTTTTTGCTTTTAAAGATCTCTAAGAAGATTTTCATCCAGGCATTACGGTAATTGACTTTTATCTAGTGGTTATTTTCCAAAAAGTAACTGTATCTCCTCTGAACATTGATAGTTGATTTTGTTTTGGCAACCCTCCTACACACTGTACTTACCTATTTTATATGCCATCATTTATTCTGTCGATACAAGTGTCTCCTATAAGCAGTTTCTGCAATGAACATATACATGTACATCAGATAAAACTTTTGGAGTTCCATTGCAACATGCTGAAAACTGTACATGATTATATTATTATGTTTAAAAGTTATTAAATATTAAATAATTATAATTATAAACTGGAGATGCTCTCCAAGCATAGGTAATGATTTTTCAATTGAAAATCCGGGTCGCAGAATTTTTCCTTCCATTTTTCAATTGCAAAATCATTATTAAATTCAATTGAAAAATGGAAGGAAAAATTCTGCGACCCGGATTTTCAATTGAAAAATCATTATTAAATACTGTTTTGTAAAAATATTTTATGGACACTTTGTATGTGGTTCAACGTATAATTTATTTCGTAATTGAACAGTAGAAAATTAACTTGTCATCAAGGTATTCAAGAGTTGATTGATGACACCATCATTTTTGCCATGACGGTCAGCAGTTCTCTTTAACAACAGTTGTATTATGCAACAATATTGCCAGTTGAATATAATTATGTGTATATTTGTGAATATATTATGTAGTTACCACTAGTTATTAGCTTGTTTAACTATACACTGGTGGAAAAATGTAGATTTTTTAAAGAATACAATGTTGAATGTCTGTATAGTGGTGATTGTAGTGCGATTATCATAAACACTAACTTAAAAAATAGCCAAAATACATTGGTATGTTAGACAATTTTTCTGTGTGCTTTTTGGCTTGATTTTTGTTATAATTTACTTAACACTACACAAATAAAACAGCTTTTGAATATTTATGTATGCATTTGAATACTTATAAATCATCATAATGTTGTATGCTATGGGTTTGAAGATTATGAATGAATGAACAAATATATATATTTGATCCAAAATGTTTATTGAATTTTCTGTCATATCATTAATTATAACGCTCAAAATATATATCAAATTGAAGTTCTTAATACTTTTATTTATTGATTAGCAAGTAGTTATTTATTCATTTATTTAATAATTACAAGAGAATAAATGTGCCTATCAGCGGCCTGTATGGTCTGGGGCCGACGTATTAGGTCCCCGGTAGGTACAAGAAAAAAATTATAATGCTACAATTACAATTAACAACTGCAATTACAGTAATAAGTTACTTTAAGCATTTTCATTCTACAGTACGGACCAGTCGAACACGGTCTGTTCTGATATGAAATCTGTTCCAAAACTGTTTTGGCATGGCTCCTGAATTCTACTTCCGGTTTCACGAACAGCATCCTTACGTGATTTTCACCATTTATTTTACGTTTCACCACATTTATGGTATATGCAAATGTATTTACATTAGAACTTTACAGAAAATTCAGCTTATTTCTCGAATTTCTGTCACCAAAGGAGGCCGACGTGATAGTGAAGTTTCGAAAGCAAAATGGCGACAACCAACTGAAAGTGTACGGCTACTTCTAAGAATTCTAAAAACTCTAAAACTTCGCGATCTTTCACTTTCAACGTTAACACTGCTTCAAATGAAGACAACTGTCATTTACTAAAGCGAGTTGATTTAATGTGGTCACTGAAATCTGGCTCCCGACCACCGCATTCAACCGGGTCCGTACTGTGTATCGTTATTTTTAGTATAACATCTTGCCATTTTGTTCATATTTTTTTATATCTTGTCTTTGATCTTAAACTGTTTTAGAAATATCAAAAATATAAAATTATAAAATATATTTGACTAAAAAAATTCTTATTAGAGACATTATTTTTGTGAAGTTTTGTGATTATTTATGTTTAGCCGTATTAAATTTTTATAATTTATAATATTGATGTTTATTTTATTAGACTACTTTATTAATTTAATAGTTCCTATTCATGTAGCTCTTCATCAGCACTTACCAATGGTTTGCCAGTACAGCATATGATGACAAACAATGCTGAGACAACTTCGCCATCTCATGCAGTCAACGCTGTTGGGAAAATTAACAGTTCTTTAGGTAATATGTTTAAGTATGTATTAATTATTTAAATATTATTACAGTGAAACATGCCTAAGTTGGACACTCATGATCCAAAATTTTATGTCCAACATACACAGGTGTACAAGTTAGCAAGGGATGGGGAGGGAAGTGGCTTAACTTTGGATACAGTAATTCCATTTTAAGACTAGTTGACTTTAGGCAAAAACAGGAAGATTTTGGAATGTATTCAAGCTGGACGAGCTTGCAGGAACATCTATGTGTAACTCTCAAATGATAATCAATAAATACATGTAAAAAATATCTGTTATGCACTGTGTAAATATAAAATACATGTATTGTGAAAAGTTCTTATCAATGCTAATCCTAATTGTTTGTAAGGTTTCACGGTGCATTTATTTTAAATAAACAAACTAGTAAGAGTTCCTAATTATTGCTCTGGTCATTTTAATTCATTTAATGTACTTTATATAACGGAATATTTATTGAAATGTGTGTAGCTTTTAAAGCGAAGTCAAGAATGGTTGATTTAAAAAAAAAATGAGATATTACGTGAATGACATTGAATGAATGGAAACTCTTTTTAGTTTGCTTACTTAAAAAGCACACTATGGAAGATTACAAACAATTCATGATAATTATTTCTCTAATTCAGCATGCTGACATAAAATTTAGCACCTTGTCCCAGCATTAAGGATTAGCTCTCTCTCTTTAACATCTTCTGATACTTTCTAACTTACTGAGTAGAAAGTTTAGGACCAATCTACCTCAATTGCAAATCTCATATTTATCATGGCTAATTCTTGTGTAGTATTTGGCTGTAAGAATAGAGGTAGTGATAATAATTTATCATTTCATCAATTTCCTGAATGTGAAACAATTAGGAAGAAATGGATAATTTTTTGTCGAAGTGGCTTCAGACCATGTGTAGTTGAATCTGCTCTGTTCATTTTGAAAATGATTATTTTGCTATTGATCCTGTCGTATATATATATGTATACGAATGTGTTTATGTGTGTATGTGTTGTGTAGATATATATATATATATATATGTATAAATATATAGATATTTTTATACATATTTTTATAAATATATTTTTTTAGTATTTCGCATCATTAATGTCTTTCATTTCGACATATTTGAGTGGGCAGGAGGTAACCACGTTGCTCGAGTATAACGTTCACCACGGTGACCATCACTTAAATCGGCGGTTGATATGATAAATGTTTGCGCTAAAGGCTCACTACCTATTTGCACAAGGCTATGTAACTAAAAAGGTATCCGGATAAAACACAACTGGACAAAATGCAACTACACGTTTTGAAGTGTTCAAATGGCCACATTTAATTAGAAATGATGGAAATGTAAGAATATAGAGCTTTTTTGTTTTCTAAATACTATGTTCAAGAGAGAATTTTAATCTTTTAATTAAATTTTACAGTATTTGAAACCACAATACTCTTTTGAAAGAAAATGGTTTCAAAGGGCTATCACAACGCAACTGAAAAGAACTGTTCTTTTATTTCTTCCCATGTGTGCCCAAATCCAATGGAAAAATTCTCTGTAACTTATATATTTGTATTGCCTGAAATAAAAGGAAAATAAACCGATAAAAATATAAATGGCATAAGGTGATTGCTTTTATATAAATAAAATAAGTTTTAACATTTTGTTTTAAAATATTTTGTAAGGAATGGGCTTGGTTGTTTATAAAATAATCCAAATAGATGAATCCATATAAATAAACCAAAAGCTTTTTCTCAAAGCAGTGTCGAAGCACTTCAACCACATGCCGGAATTTGTTATTATGATCCATCTATTAAATTTGCTTTAGAATATATTACTTCTACTCGTTGATGTGCCCATCAGGTTTCCCAACGTTATCACACACTTCTCTGTACGCGATGGTTAGTACATCGTGATCCAGGCAGATTTTTGAAAACACGGACTTTTCGGCGATGCATGCCAAACCACAGGGGATATGCTGATCGACCTCGGCATAATCACAACTGCATATGTTCTTTTGTGCTGTCGGCAAATCTTCACATTTTGTATACTAACCCCTAATTTAAAAATTAATATCATGAAATTGCTCACATTTAAATATTATTTGAATTATTAATTGTACTTGTCAATTTGCTGCAGTTGGTACGTTTTCTGTCGATTTGGCAACACTGGATTCCTCAACTAATGACGGGTGATCATGCCAGAGAGGCTCGAAACTGTATGGTTTCATGCATAAACCATCCAAATCATCCAGAAGGTTCTCCAAATAGTCCAATTCATTATGTAGATGTTAAAATAAGCCTCCATATCTTCGTAAATTTCAAAATTGTTATCAGAATCGCTGCTTTCATGTCCAGACATTCTGAAAATCGTAGTGAATGCACAATACTGAGTGAATGTTTATGTTTGTCTATAGCAGAATTATAGTGAATGTTTACACTTCACTGCAAAGTTTGCTGGGAGCATGCCTGGAACTACGTCATGGCTGCGTCCAAGATGGATGCCTCCCGATTTCAAAAAAAATCACGCTCGGAATTTTCCTTTTTTCACGCATTTAGGGTTCAAATTAAAAATTTTTAAATATGCTATGATGTTACTAATGCACTAGTCTTTTGATTTAAATAAAGTTGTATGTGACTGTAGAGTTGTCGTTTAAAGGCATTAGTCACTTGAACTACACAAGTATTGCACAGTGTTTGCCCTAGGGGCCAAAAACCAATGAGCCGATTTGACTTAATGGAAGGGAGTGGAGTTTGAATTTTTAGGTTTGGGAGGATTTTCGTTATAACAAACATAGAATGTAATGAAGTAAAAAAAAAGTGTAAAAATGAGCTTTTACTATAACAACATTAATAAATAGTGTTTTTCACATTGACTGCAGCAGTGTATGGAAAAAGAGAGCACACTATTAAGTTACATTATTTCATTGAATTGTAGATTATTGAAGCCCTCTATAGGAATCTCATGAAATGAGACGTGATTTAATTTAATATTACACATGTCTTTTGCTTGTTATAATCATAAAAATTTACGCTTCTGCAAAATTTTCCTCTTTGGCTAAGTTCACTGTTAAACTATAATAAAACATGAAAGTGTTCATTTTTGATAAGTGAATTTTTCAAAAAGTTATGAATGATTGAAATTTCACCTTTGAGATAATTGTACATGTGAGCATAGTGTTTTAATTACAGGGTTATTACAAATGATTGACCTGATTTCATAAATTCACTGTAGCTTTATTTTTTGACATATTATCACGAAACTTTGCAGACGTATGGAAAAACTCAAAAAGTTTTTTTGGTTGCAGTTTTGCTTCTGATTTATGCCACGAGAGCACAGCAGTGAGCTGTTTTGTTGTGCTTGAGTTTCATTCATATCCGTCTCTAACCCCTTGCAATTTTTTTTGTATGGGGTTATGTGAAAGATGATTGAGTGTTTACGCCTCCTCTACCAACAAACCTACCAGAACTGAAAGCTTGCATCAACAGTGCTTTTCAAAAGTTTGATAGGGGCATGCTTCACAAGGTGTGGGATGAACTAAATTATAGGCATGATGTTTGGAGAATCACTAGAGGGGCACATATAGAGCACTTGTAATATGCCAAAAATAACTTTTTGAGTTTTTCCATATGGCTGCAAAAAGTTGGTGACAATATGTCAAAAACTAAAGCTACACTGAGTTTATGAAATCGAGTTAATCATTTGTAATAACCCTGTATCCTCTTCTTCTCTTGAGCAAACACATTAATTAATTATTATTATTTTTCTTTTTTAGAATTTTATGAGATATTAGATTTAGTATTAATTAATTTTTTTTTTCCTTTTTTATCCTGCTGTTACCCAGAAGAAGCAGCAAATGTTCTTCCAGAAGCCACTCATGGTAAATACTTTTATCTTATCTATATATAATATTTATAAAATGCAAATTAATCATTTTGCTAAATTAATATGCTATTCAAATTATTTTGGTATTTTAAATGTAAACAAATATAATCTGGTTAACATTATCATTGAAGAACCACATCTTAAACTCAAACAAAGATAAATATCTTTAACTCCCTTATAGTTGAAAAATGGAAGTCTGTTACTTCAGCATGTGTTCATTGAGTATTTTGTCTAAGCTTTTTTTAATTTCATGTGGCCTTGTAACTGATGAAAGCATCAATGCAGAGTTTGTGCTTACTCGCAACTTACATGTCCGTCCAATGGGCATTTTTGCTAAAAATTGACTTGTGATCTTTTGATTATCAAGTCAAAATTGATTGACTTGTTAAATTTTGAATATCACCTACCACATTACAATCTCACTTTATTTGTACTCCCATTTGTATTATACATAAAGGGAAGAAAGAATTGGTCTTGGAATAGCAAAATGATGAACCTACGCGTTTCGAAATACACATCTTCTTCAGGCCTAATGTTCAGGTAGGCCTGAAGAAGAAGTGTACTTTGAAACGCGTAGGTTCATTAAAAATAAACTACCATTTTGCTCTTCCAAAACCAGTTCTTCATTCCCTTCATGTTCAAGCAAAATTGACCAAATATGCAATTACTATATTATACATATCTTGCTCTGAAATGTTTAGTAGTCAGGCATGCACTTCTGTCATATAAAATACCGCATTTTTTTGAATATTGGCCATGTTTACTTTAGGCCGCAGCCACAAATTTACGGGTCGATTGAAAAAATAATGTTTATAGGCTGCAGTTCACTTTAGTCCGCAAAAAAAAAAACCCTTAGCTTTTAGGGTCTAAAAAGATTGCATGTTTTTGTTTTAGTGCCCTATTATATGTGTTAGATAGTAATTTTATTATTTATATAGCAAACTTAATTATTTCTATAAATTTAATGAAGCTTTTATAATTTTTTTAATGTAAATGACTATTGTAATCTCATATTGAATTAGTAGTACTCCTTATTTCTTCAGCAGCTGTTATAGTTCTATCAACATATTGCTAACTAATAGCTAAAAAGCATACTGTGATATCCTAACAGTTTTCATAGAGTTTTGAATTATTAATCATAATAAAATTTCCAGTTTTATTTTTTTAAAACTTTCATATTAATATAAAAATCTTAATTTAAACGCCATTTTTGGTAATATAAGTTCATTGATAGAAGTCAACTCACTAGACAAATCAGACATCACACACCGCCCTTTCTGTGGACAAATATTAACTATATTAAAAAAATATTTTTGAGTGGAGCAGCCCACTTTTGTTCATTTCTTATCTCACCTGTTAGGAGAAAAATGACTCATGCATACTTCAAACATAGAAATTTCAACTATTCAAAAATTTTTGAATTTGGAAATGGATTTTAAAGAACAATTTGGCAATTATAAAGAATATTTTGTTTTCAATCTATTAAGTTTTTTTTTTACATATGTCAGAAGAATATTTTATTAATCATACTTAATTTGCATCCTTATTTATAATATAAATTGCTTAATTTTTTCTTGTATTATGTTTTATGTATAAATTAGAAATTCCTAACGCTCATGTAGAAGGTAATGAAAATTTGCCAATCGGAAACCCATCTGCATCTCCGTTAATAGGGATACCTCCTCCAGGATCAACTGCTAATCGTAATGCTGGGACCAGTAACTTGTAAGTTCTGTTTGCACTATATAATATTTTTGCATTGTTAATGAATTTTTTTCATTAAAGTTATGTTGTTAAGCTAGCATACATCCTTGTGCAAATTAATTGAAACAAAGCATGCTTTCTATATTACTCGTAATCCTATACTTAAAACAAACAGGAAAAGTCGGTTTGACCATTTTTTTTATGTTGGCTGATGCAATCATTACGTCAGCAGCAGCTATATTGCATCAGATCTTAGAATCCTGTCCAACAGCCTTAGTGTATATTGGCTGATGCAATCATTACTTTAGCAGCTACAATATTTCATCAGATTTTAGAAACCTGACCAGATGTGATTCGACCGCCGTTCCAGATGTAACACCTAGGAAACAAACAAAGATCATAACGATGCACGAGCACACAGCTAAGACGTATCAAGAGATTGCTTCAGTGGTTGGTGTGAGTTTAGCAACCGTCAGCTGTGTCATCAAATTGAAGCAAGTAACCAGATCGGTTTCTCCTAAACGTAAAGAAAAGTGTTGTTGTAAGAAGAAAACGATTCCTAGAGATGATACTTACTTGCTTTGACAAAGCAAAAAGGATACCTGCAAGACTTGAAATCGTTTGTTTCAATTAATTTACACAAGGGTGTAAATGCTTTATACAATTGAGGTAAATAGTAAAAGTTCTTTAATCTGGCATTTGTTGATCTGACAGTTGGAAAAACAGTCCCGTTTCCAGATTAAACCAAAATTTGATGGTAATCTGGAAATTCTGGTGCTAATTTCTGAATTATTTATTAATTTGGTTTTATTACAATTTTCATTCACTAGGTAATTAAGTGATATTTTTATTTTTAATAAAGAAGATTAATTACTGAATGTACAATTAGAATCGCATTAGAGGTGCCAAGTTTGTATTGCAGTCAGCAACTGAATGTGTGGAGGGGGGGGTCCTTTCATCCACACTGGAGGGGAAAATAATCATGTTTCCGGATTAAATTAAATATTTCAAGTTATTCGAAAATTTTTGTCAAATACAGAAAAGGGATATAGTGTTTTTGTCATGACAGATATTATAAGATGTCTTAAGCAGTTTTGCGATTAATTTTTATAATTTTTTGTCAGTTTTCTGTTTTGTTTTGCGAACTATATTTTCATGTATGTCCTTGGACACGGAAGTTGTAAGGATCAGTCAGTCAATGGAATCTGACTTCACCACGTGCTTTTGTTTACATCTCTAGCAAAGTAAAGGTGGACAGAGAATAGAGAAGGATTGCTTGGTCTGATGAGTCCTAGTTCCAATAGCTCTAGCTTTCAAATGGGCAGAAGGCCATGTCTGATGCTAGGTGCATGAATCTTTTCTTTGCGATATTAGTTTGAAGACCAGTTGTGACAATATCATGATTTAGGGAATTCTCTCTTTGCATTGCCTGGGTTCCTTGATAAAAGTTCCTTGAGTTTTGATCATTTTGCATAAGGAACTTTAAGTTTGTAATCATGCAAAAGATCACGCTAGATACTTTATTACCATCAAACCTGATACACCCTGTATATCTAATTATAAATATTGGTTAATGTTCGTTTCTGCACATCACGTGATGACTGATCTTGCGACCAAGGAAAGAATTTATTTGAATTTATTTTTTAAAGACTGAGGGGCTGTGCCCACCAGACCCCCCCCCCCCTCTCTAATGAACTGATATATACGACCTCAATGAGACTACTATACTTTTTCCTTACCACATATACAAACACATGCCTACATGGTTTAAGGGTAAAAAATACGCGAAACGAATTTCCTGTAGTTAAAAAATATAAAACATAAAAAAAATTATATATAGCCTATCTTATTCCAATTCATGAATAAACTGTTTGCATATTTCTGTTCATAATTTGTCTAAGATATTTATTTGAGTATTCTTTTAACTTAACCCTTATGCTGCGTAAAGCGGATATATCCACACAAAATTACATTATCTCTACCTGCGGAAATCTGATTCATCTCACAGGATTTAAAAAACTACTTGTTATGCTGCTAAAGGTGGATAATTCCATCTTCTCAAGAATGAAAGTAAAATTTAATTACGCAGTGAAAGGGTTAAAATCAATAAAGAGCAGGTCGTTTTTCAATTTCACTAATAAACAGCTCTATGTAAATTGAGATTTTTATGAGAGATTTAAAAAAAAAAGATGTTTACAGCAAAATTAGTCTGAAAAAATTCCCAGAAAAATAACACGGCAGTTATTTTTCCCAATCTATATATACTGCAAATTTTAACAGGTGATAATTTTTTATAATTTTTTTATAATTTTAGTTCAGAGCAACGGAATCATCACCAGTGTGCCCCCCCCCCCTCCCCTTTTATATCCTATTGATTCTATTCGAGTAAGCAACAATTGAGTTGCCTTGAAAATGGGTCTGGTTGAATCTTTATAGTTGCCGTTGACATTGCGAGCACTCTCACAGAATTCCATGTTACTCCGTTTTGGGAAACTATTTAGTTGACAAGAAAGGGATCATAAAGATTGCAAGGCTGATACATTTTTCTCGAGAACTTTTTTCGAGTTGATCTCAGATTGACCTCCGTTGAATGAATGAGGCTTTAGCAGTAATGACTACAGGACTGGAAACTCCTTTCGCTCGTATGACGTCATCGACTTCCTCCTATCTGAAGAATGTTTATCCCCCTGCTCAGTATATAGCGCATACTTGTTCATTTTATTAAATAAATAATAAAAAGTTTTCAAAATTAATTTATGCAATATGCATTTTTTGCAATTTTTTTAATTATTTACTTAATCTTAGAGTATCGAAAATTTTGATGTCAGTTTCCCTTTGAGATAGGGTATAGAAGTCCTGGCTCATTGGACTCCTGTGATCTTTCAGTGTAAAAAGTCACTGCGATAGCATTTCATTTACTAAGTTAGCAAATTCTCCCATCTCGTCTCAGTTTAGTCTTGTATTGTTAATAATTGAACAATGCTAATTGAATTCATAACAATAAAGGTGAAACGTGAAGTAAGATTTTGACTACTGAGCAATGTCAACAAAGACTGTTTTTGAAATGTGGCATTAGTAATGCATTAAATGGAACTGATAAATTTTATGAAGAGTCTAATGGTGATTCATGTGAGGAAAATGAGGTCCACAAAACTGAGACTGAAGACGATGTGGCTGACAAATATGAGACTAGACAATGAAATCTGTGACAGTTTTCATCAATTCTTTTGAGAGTCAGATGAAGAAGAAGCTCCGTTTGATGGTTTTCCACAACATAAATTTAGTCTATGTGACTCTACAAAAATTGCTTATTTATAGTTATGTTGTGTAATAAATTTTTTCCTCTCAACTGTTTAAAAATTTTTTATTTTGCCTCAACTTATGCTTGAGTCAGGCAGTTTTTCCACTTTTTGTGGTCAAAAATCAGAAGTCGACTTATACAGGGTGATTCAAAATTCAATATACAGACTTTAGGGGAGGTAATATGGGTGATTCTAAGCAAAAAAGTTCATATGATTATGGGTCCGAATTTGAACGATAACTGAGATAAGAACAGAAATAAAAATGCCACCACCAAGATCAACAAGTTAATAACTCAGGTTCTGTGAAGCCTAGATTAATGAAATTTGGAGGAATAACTGTGTATACCGTTAAAATTTGATCGAATTCCAATGAGAAATTTCTGAGTTACGTAATCAAAATTGTAACAAGTGCTGATTAGTACTCACAAGTGAACACGTGTTATGATGTTGAATGAGTAACTTGGAAACTTCTTGTTGGAATTCGATCAAATTTTAACAGTGTACACAGGTTTATGTACCCTGTTATTCCTCCAAATTTCATTAATCTAGGCTTTACAGAACCTGAGTTATTAACTTGTTGATCTTGGTGGCGGCATTTTTATTTCTGTTCATATCTCAGTTATCATTCAAATTCAGACCCAAGGTCATATGAACTTTTTTGCTTAGAATCACCCATACTACCTCCCCTAAAAGTTTGTACATTGAATTTTGAATCATCCTGTATATGAATCAACTTATACACGAGTATGTATGGTAATTTCCTCTTTGCTGTGTTTATTGCTCCTATTTTATTGTTATTTTATTGTTTATTGCTTTCTTATTATTGTTTGCACAACTATGTGCGTTTATCAGAAGGAAAACTTTCCAATTCCCCCCCTCCCCTCCCCCTTTTTTGACATAATTGATATTTCCATTCCCAATACACAGAATTTATAAATGACAAAATCACTAAGTATACAGATCACGCACACACAATAAAATGCCTTTGGGGAACCATCAGAGTATATGTTGTTTCTATTGTTCTTTCTGCCACTGGGGTTTTTTGCACACTCATTACACAGAAGCTGTCAAATTGAATTAATACTCCCACATTTATACAAATGTTACAGAAAACCACAATCTTGAACACTTACCAATAATAAGAAAACTCCAAAAATTAATACTCCCACGAACAAGTAATTTTTCCCTTCCCTGCATTTGAACTCCTTGGGTTTGCCTTCTTTTGGGTCATCTCTGGGATTGGCATCTGGACTTGATCTGAGTTTGGTTTTCCAAAACAATTTTTCATATTAATATAATTACATTATATAACCAGGAAACCAGAGAGAAAACGCTATTCCATAAAAAACTTTTAATTTATGTATGTACGGGGTTGTGCATAAACTTTTGCTAGGGGGCTGCGACTTAAACCGCATCGTTGTAGCACACTCTTATGACGCTTCGGCAGAGAGTAGTTCATTGTGCATCTATTGGTATCAAACAAATATGGCTGGTTTAATAAATGACAGTGAAGAGCAGCGTTTCATGGATAGAGTTCGTGCAAATGCATATCGAGAGGCAATGGAAGCAGGTGCGTCTTTTATTAATCGCAAATGGGTTGCGAACAAGTTAAACCTATCGGATAGATGGGTGACGGACAATTGGAAGAAAGGTTATGATAACTGCCATGCCGAATTTGCTGAGGGTAGGCCCGAGAAATTATCACAGGAAAGCAAAAACATCATTGCTAATAACAGTGGCAAAAGACGTCGCAGCTGTGTCAACGTTGCACAAGAAATTAAAGCCAAGCGTAGAAAAACAATTTCTCGTATAACGGTTCAAAGACATCGTCAGCGTGCAAACATCAAGCCATTCCATGTTATTCCGAAACAGATGAAGACCGCATTAAACATCGAAGACCGGCTCTGGTTTTGCTAAATTACCAATTACCAAATTACCGAATTACCAAAACGATAGGGTCTGGAGCTTATCGATTACAGATATTTCTGACGATGAACACTATCAAGAGCTGTCCAAGAAGCCTGACTGCATTGGCATCTTCGTGTGTTTCACCGCCAAGCGAATGATGTGGAGATTCAAGGAGCAGGGTGAGTCATGGAATGGTGATTATTTTCGGAATTTGCTAACAAATGATGTTTTTCCGTTTCTTCGAGATCCAAACAACACTATCGACCCGCATGAAGTTTGTTTTTTGCACGATAAGGCACCTTGCTTTAAGGCTAATGCAACACAGCAAATCCTAAGAGAAAGTGCTATCGATTTCTTCTCATCAAATGAATGGCCCGGTGCATCCCCTGACCTAAACGTTGCTGAACATTTTGGAACCGTGTTAAAAGACGCAGTGGAATCTTTAATGATTCAAGAACGTGGTGAAAATCGGTATTCTCGAGACCTTCTAATGGGACACCTGACATCTGTGCTGAAGGACATGGAGTACGATACTGCTCTGTTTGAGACACTCCTCCGCTCCTACCCGAAACGGATGCGTGCTGTTCGAGAAGCAGGTGGTGGCCACACTAAATATTGATGTGATAAAAGCAGAAATAAACGTACTTTTTGATTATCAACCGCAGAACATTCCACTTAGTTTTGTTTATTTTCCAGACCCCTAGCAAAAGGTTATGCACAACCCTGTACATTTCGGGGGCAATGCAAATTTTTTTTTTTTTTGGTTTTTGGTTACCTGGTTAAAAAGGGTGTCCTAAAATGAATGGACATTTTAATTCTTTAATAAAACACATTTTTGATTAGAAAATTTATAATATTTTTGTTTTATTAGAATGTAAAAACTGAAGATTTTGTGTATACAAAACATCTGACCATCTGACAAATGACTGCCCCGGCCTTGGTACCACAAAAAATCTCAATTCACTCTTTTGAGGAAATTTTCAATAACATGTTAACATAATTGTTGTGTCAAATTTCATCTTTGAGGTCCTCAATAGGTTGTGGTTTATTAACATACAGTTTATCCTTAAGATAACCCCAGAGAAAGAACTCTCACATGTCAAGTCACATGATCTTGGCGGCCAATTCACGTCACCTTGCTACGAGATAATATGACCATTAAATTTTTGAAGTGAATTTTTACAATTTCTAAGCGTTGTTCAATTGTGTGGTTTTGCATAATTTAACCTCAATGTTTATTAATGACAGCATATGAAAATATCTTATTCTGATTGTACCACGAAAAAAATGGTGGCAAAATCAAATTGTTAGTTCATTTTGGGACACCCTTTACATTGTCCATTGTTTCTGGCACTTGTCCAAAGCTTATATATGTTGTAAATGCCCATCTTTTTTTTTTTTTTTTTTTCCAGGGTAAATTATCAGATTGTATTATTTTCACTTTTAAATACTTTAATTATTATTTCAGAAACCAATTTCCACAAACTTTGGAACAACTTTTAGAACGACAGTGGGAACAAGGGTCTCAGTATTTGATGGAACAGGCTCAACATTTTGATAGTAAGTATCCTCATCCTCATTCCAGTTTCCTTGAATTATGGTCTTTGTTTTGTTTTGTTTTTTTTGTTTTCTTTTTTCACATTGTTGAAAGTCTTAATAAATGTTTACATTAATTTTTTTATTTAGTTGCATCACTCTTATCCTGTCTCCATCAACTTAGAATGGAAAATCAAAGGATAGAAGAGCATGTAAATGCATTGATCTCCCGGCGAGATCATTTACTAGCTGTAAATGCTAGATTATCCTTGTCACTTGGCAGTGCTCATGCAATGCCCAATGGGAATATGCCTAATCCGCCCTCAGAACCAGCTAGAATTCACCGTATCAACAATTACATTCCAGTGGAAAATGGAATCCAAACATCTCAGGTGATTAATCAAGTTTGTATGAAGATAGTTTTCTCACAGAGAAGGTTCCTATCATATGATCACTTTTGTTTTTAATGGTTTTTATTAATTTATATTTATATTGGGGATTTTATAAAATATTTATCAGGAATGGCATGGTTAAGCTCAGCCACAGTAGAATACAGCTTCCCATTGTCATAAACTGCTTGAGCTAGCATTCCCCATCTGCTTATATCGGCATTCAAGTCCAATGATGATGCTGGCAAGCCCATGATGGGTACTCCATTTGGGGCTTGACAAAATATATTTGTAGTTTATAGACATCTGGCTACAAGGTTTCAAATTCTACTAGCCTAGAAATAAAACTCAGTATCAGACAATAATGCTATATAGGGCATTTCAAAAAGAATGTACTGTGACGACCCCACACTCTAAGTTGCATGCATGGGCACAAACTTGGAAGATCAACTGGAGCGTGGTGTGATCAAAGGTTCGGGACCAGTAAAAAATAAACACAAGGACTTAGGTTTGAGAGTTAAATTCACTTCCAGCTTTATTCTTTTTAGTCACAAACATGATGAACATCAAAGTATTCTAACCAATCAATATTAAAATACATCCATGCGGCCCCCGGTGACATAAACGGAATAACTATAATATCTTAAACCATCACTAAGTAGTAACCAATGGGATTACATAATCCATGTTTGGACAAACCCGGAATGAGACGATATGCCTTAATACTGCAGTAGTAACTAAATTATACGAAAACAAAGTAAGGGGGGGAGGTATCGTCCCAGTCAGCGCTGACAGGTTTCCGTGTCCTGTGTTTGTTCCCCCGAATCAAGTATTCCGAACGTTTATGGCGCAGGCTCGCTACGTACCTCTTTTTAATTGACAACAAGAGGAGAGGCACTGAAACCCCTCATGGTGGGAGTAAACAATGAAAACAGCATTTATACTCGTGACACGTGTCCTTAATTCTCACGGTGCGTTAGCTGGTGCTCTCGTTTTGCGCTCCTCCTTTTGCTACTGGTCACAGACTATCGCCTCAATCCGACAATTTTGCAAACATATGCCAAGAACCAAATCTAATTAGCTAGCTTTAAAAACTATCAGATTAAAGTTAACCTAGTACAAAATTCTGCGGAGCAATTACAAATCTTGTTCGGACAAGTTAATCTTTACTTTCTTTTTAAACATTTCAACGAAAGTCAACACGGTGGTGCTTAGGATGATTTTTAGTTCATGTGCACCCCGGTGGGAGGTTCCGAGGTCACAGCTAATTTATTTTTCCTCTTAATGTTTGCTCAAACCATTGCTTCTTACGCCGTTAAAGCAGTTTAGGAAAGACAGGACTCACCTGAGATCTTGATATTCATAAGTTGCCCATTCTCACTTGGCTTGGCTGCACAATCCCTTGCAGTTGTTTACTCATTTCCCTGGAATCAACTCGTTCACCCTTTTTGAATACCCTGGTGCTGTAGCATCTCCAACTCGCATCTCTTACGGCCATTCTATCGCTCTCACAACTATACTAAAAAACTCATTTTAACATAATTAGTTTAGCAAAACTGCTTAGAATCATTAATTGAATAAAAATTACAAACAGTTAAATAGTTAACAACAAATACTCCAGCTCGAACTTCTGCCATCGCGTTCGTATTAATACGCTCCATTCGCGTTCATATTAATACGTTCCATTTCCCTTTTTCCCTCCATATGCACGTCTACACTCAACAGAAGCCGACGCTGGAATTTTTTAAAAATCAAAAAAAACAAAACAAAAGACAACAATAAAACAATCTCAAACACACGCAACCAAAGAAAATCATATACAAACGCTCATTCTCCATAATTCACTTCAACAATGCTCATTGGATGCAGTAACGATCATCTCAAAACACGCTAACAATTTCCGACGTTAACAACACACACACACACACACACACACACACACACACACACACACACACA
>JAHWFO010054683.1:1122009-1133022 GCA_023313115.1 Rhysida immarginata
CCCCCGTCTGGTTCACTTGGTCATTTTAATGACGTAATCCATTGTATCCTTAATAATGTTTGTTTACATGCTCTAGTATTCTCAGCGGTTCTCAACCGGTGATACGCAAGCGGTTACTTCTTAATATTTTAGTATGGGTAGCGCTTCTAGTGCAGTGGTTCCCTTTTTCCTATCCTTCTTGTGGGTCGTTACACTTCGCTTACCTCGCCTAACGCGCTTCCCTTCCCTTTTAACCTTCCCTTACCTTTAAGATTCCCCTCTCCTGCCACCCAAAAATCCTTCCTGGGTTTCAGTCTTTCTCTTTTTTTCTCATCCATCTGCCATTTGTTGTTTGATTTTATGGAACACCTTCAACCCTGTTCGCCATATGGGCTCTGGTTCCTCATTCCCAGAAACCTGCCCCACTACTTCCTTTTCGGGATCCGGTGAACACACATCTGGCTCAGCTTCCTTGGTTCTTACTGTCACCTCCAACTCATCCTCCACCTCTACCCCCTCTGATCGTCCTACCTTTGGGCACAATTGTTGGAGATGGCTTAGGTCAAACCGAATATTAGCCCCACCATTATCCTGTACTTGTTCATGAGCCCGTTCAGCGTCTAATTGCTCCCTATTGCCGAACTACTCGTTAGGGTACGAACATACAACTCCAGGGCCACCCCCATTCCACCCTTGTGGATTATTCACAAATGTACACACTTCTGGTTGTTCCCAGCCCATAATAGGTGTTACTCCCCCATCCACTTGCGTTGGGGCAACATTACACCATCCAACAGGCTGGTCCATTCCGGCGACATCCAGGCAATAATAGGGCGTCTGTTCAGTCCCTACTAAATCCTGCTCCGCCCAACCATTATTCATAATTACTTGCGGTGACCCCTCATGCAATGCACGGCTATCCATATTTTTCCATTTTGCCCAAACTTGCCCTGCATGTACCCATTTAACGTCCTTAAACCTCACCCCTCTCACTTGAACCCATCCTACTCCATCTTCTGTAAGTACCTCGAAGGAACCAATCCATCTCGTCCTATTACCAAACCGACCTCGGGCACCCCTACCTAATATCCTCAGCATTACCCAATTTGAGTCAAAATACTTACTTCTTACCATGTTTTCATTCCTGTTGTACCCAATTCCTACTTCACCATTCACATACCTCACCCCATCTTGCCTTACTCTTTCCACCATTAGAACTTGCATTGGTTCCATGACTTGCGCATTAGCGCATTGAAAGGTTAGTCCTCGGAGGATATCCATGCCCAGGTTCCCGTCGTACGGGCGATCCGCAAACGTGTGTATCTAAAACGTACGCATGCCCATATGACGTCCCTGGACATCCACATTAAGTATGCCTCCCTGCCTTAAATTAAGGCAACTTCCATTTATGCCCTTGATAGTCATCTCGGCTGGTTGCAACGGTGGGCCTAAGATGAACATATGCGTCCGCATCTATTAATGACACTTGAGAGCCAGTGTCGATCAGCATGGTCACGGGTTGCCCTTGTAAATGCACGGTTGCAGTACACGTTCCCCCGTCCCCGATCTGTGTCAACACTGGTCCCTCAGAGTGCCCGCTAACATTAACACTTCGCGGCCACGGTGCTGGCTGCGGGCAGTCCCTAGCATAATGACCAGTGTGTCCGCATCTGTAACATCCTGACCCGGTT
This sequence comes from Rhysida immarginata, assembly GCA_023313115.1. Lineage (NCBI taxonomy): Eukaryota > Metazoa > Arthropoda > Chilopoda > Scolopendromorpha > Scolopendridae > Rhysida > Rhysida immarginata. The sequence continues at coordinate 1,123,680 of JAHWFO010054683.1, forward strand.
CCCCCTCCCCCACGGGGCACTACTGCGCGACTGTCCCCAGCGTTAGGTGCTACCATGGATCGGGCTGCCTGAGCCTGCCCCGTCACTAATTTCTCCATCGCCTTCGCTAGACCTTCAACAAGTCCCTCCAGCTTTTTAATAAACTCTGCACAGCTGCAATTATTCCCTAGGGTTTTCGCTGCTGGTCCACCCACTGGGCCCCCTTTAGCCCCCTTCGGGCAATGCGGTGTTCCACCAAGTTCCCCTTCACAGCCCGGGCATCCCTCCCCGGATTCAGCCACATTTGACACTCTTCTGTACTTCTCTAATTCCTCCGATTTCATTGCCAATACGACCGCCTCTTTATGGGTCTTGGGGCTGGCAATCATCAGGGCCCTCCGGTGTGCTAACACGCAGCTATTACCGAAGCGCTGTAACAAAATTGTTTCACGCAAAGGTACTGCTTCCGGAGTGGCCCCAATATATCGATCAACTGCCAATTCGAGACGGTCGGCAAAAGAAGATACGGACTCGTTTACCCCCTGGGTTGTCTCATGCAACTCCTGGGAGAAATCCCGGGCGACCTTAAGCTTCCCAAAGACGCGTTCCAAACGTGCACGCAGTTGCACGTAGTCATCAATATCGAAGACTTCGTGCTCTGCAGCACGCTTGGCCGCGGCTCCCTTAAGTTTAGATCTTATAACCATGACTTTAAGTTCAGGGGTCCACTTGGCCAGTGCCCCAATACCTTCGACACTGGCCAAGAAGGCCTTCACCGTAATGCTACTATTCTCTCCAGTGAATGCAGGAACTGCCACAGTGTATCCTGCAAACCCTGGAGCAGCCGCCGCCCCCACATCACCTTCATTCCCTGGCATGCTGCACGATTTCGAATTCCCAGTATAACCTCTACCTCCACGCCTCAAATACACACCCCACAATCACTAGAGATGCACTCCTTACTACCTCTCAACCAGTTTACCACTTAAACATTCACTATGTGCACACTTCCCTTCTTAACTGCTCCCCCAAGCCCTTGTGCCTCGATAGTCCGGAAATTCCGGATTACTGGCCCCACGTCGGGCGCTAGTTTGACGACCCCACACTCTTAAGTTGCGTGCATGGGCACAAACATGGAAGATCAACTGGAGCGTGGTGTGATCAAAGGTTCGGGACCAGTAAAAAATAAACACAAGGACTTAGGTTTGAGAGTTAAATTCACTTCCAGCTTTATTCTTTTTAGTCACAAACATGATGAACATCAAAGTATTAGTCACAGACTATCTCCTCAATCCGGTACGATTTTGCAAACATATGTCAAGAACCAAATCTAATTAGCTAGCTTTAAAAACTATCAGATTAAAGTTAACATAGTACAAAATTCTGCGGAGCAATTACAAATCTTGGTCGGACAAGTTAATCTTTACTTTCTTTTTAAACATTTCAACGAAAGTCAACACGGTGGTGCTTAGGATGATTTTTAGTTCATGTGCACCCCGGTGGGAGGTTCCGAGGTCACAGCTAATTTATTTTTCCTCTTAATGTTTGCTCAAACCATTGCTTCTTACGCCGTTAAAGCAGTTTAGGAAAGACAGGACTCACCCGAGATCTTGATACTCATAAGTTGCCCATTCTCACTTGGCTTGGCTGCACAATCCCTTGCAGTTGTTTACTCATTTCCCTGGAATCAACTCGTTCACCGTTTTTGAATACCCCGGTGCTGTAGCGTCTCCAACTCGCATCCCTTACGGCCGTTCTATCGCTCTCGCAACTATACTAAAAAACTCATTTTAACATAATTAGTTTAGCAAAACTGCTTAGAATCATTAATTGAATAAAAATTACAAACAGTTAAGTAGTTAACAACAAATACTCCAGCTCGAACTTTTGCCATCGCGTTCGTATTAATACGTTCCATTTTCCTTTTTCCCTCCGTATGCACGTCTACACTCAACAGAAGCCGACGCTGGAATTTTTTAAAAATCAAAAAAAACAACAAAAGATAACAATAAAACAATCTCAAACACACGCAACCAAAGAAAATCACATACAAACACTCATTCTCCGAATTTCACTTCAACAATGCTCATTGGATGCAGTAACGATCATCTCAAAACACGCTAACAATTTCCGACGATAACAATACACACACACACACACACACACACACACACACATTTCTCACAACAATTATATTATAAACGTATTAATATATAATTCTCACAACAATACTTGGAATCACGACACATTATAATACTGATAAACAATAGCAAAAGTAAATAACCAAACAACTCTTTACTGACAATGTATTCCACCCAAAGTTCACATTACTTAATTAAATACGGCAGCTCCCAAATAACATAATACAACGAACAGACGCTGCTTTGACTGTGCTAGCCCCCTTATACTACACGATCATGACATACAAAACCTAAATTTCCAAAACTCAGGTAAGTAAATTTACTTTCCATGCAATTCCCCCTCCCCCGGACACACGTGACTACCAGCTCACCTGGTAAGTCACAGTACCCACTTCAAATAATTATATTTAATAATGAAAATGAATTACAGTTACAAAAAAACATACAGGCTGTTGAGTAAGTCCTTAAGTTTCACTCGCCATAATTATTAATGCTCTGTGTCTTTCATCTGCTGCACAGACAAAATCAATGCAATGGCTGAATTCTTACTAAATGCATCTGAGAGTGTCTTCTTTCACAGACTTTACTGCACCCATGATTCTGTTTCTGAGCTCATCTGAATTTGGTGGAACATAAGCACGCTCTTTTACATATCTTCATAAGAAAAAGTCATATGGTGTGATGTCTGGAGATCTCGGGGGCCAAGATTATAGTGCCAATCTTGGATCGTCCATCCATTCCAATGTCAAGACAATGTTTCATTTAGAATCGACAAACGTCGTTATGAAAATCTTGCGGTGGTTCATCTTGCTGGAAAATGGAGTCTTCAGTGATTTGTGGGAACAGCCTATCTTAGAGCATTTGAAGATAAGAATTTCCCATAATGGTGTTTCTCTCGAAAAAGTAAAGGCCATAAATCTTACTAATGGAAACGTTAATTTTTGGCGAATCTTGCTCATGGTCTCCAATTTGATGTGAATTTCCAAGTCCGTATATGCAAGCATTGTGGCACAAAACTTTACTGTTTTTTATGAAATGTTGCTTCATCACTAAAAATCAATCGTGGTAAGGTGTCTCCTCTATCTCATGCAAGAGAATTTGACAAAAATCTGTACGTTTTCTTCTGTCATCTGCACGAAGAACATGCACCAATTGCTGTCTGTATGGCTTCAAAAGCAAATGCCATCTTGACACACACCAATCAGTCAATAACATTGAGGGATGGTAAGTTCTCGACTAGCATGATGAACGGACTTTTGTGGGCTTTGGTGAAAAGCCCTCTTGAATTCTGTGCACATTTTCCTCTGAAATATGTGGCTACCCTAGACTCTTCCTTTTACTAGTAAATGGGCGGGTACGTCGTATTACTTGAAAGTCAGCTAATAGTGCCATTTGCAGGTTGAACACTTTGGTATCTTCCAATCGGCATTACGGACATCTCCTCCAGACACTTCTTATCGTTCTTCGCATACCCAAAATCCAGTAATGCTGTCATAATTTGTTACACTTTGCTGCTTGTATCAAAGGCTGTTTCGTTAAACTGCCAATACCATTGATGGATGCTCTTTACCGATGGTAGATCAAACACATAACGTCGCCAAAACGCAAGTTGCATCATAATCACGGAGTCAGTGTGATGGACAGGAAATGAAAACCATGGGATTCATGGTTGTGGAAATATAAAGTTTTAAAACTGGGTCATTCTTTTTGAAACCCACTGTATTTTAAAGTGGTGTTACCACAAGTCGAAAAAAATTCCCAAATTTCATATTGCCCTTTCTTTTCTGTGAGGTTTTAAATACATGACTAGTTCCTGGTATGTTTTGATACTGCTGGTGCATTTCTGTTTTGGGTCAAATTAGTTATGGAACAACAATGATTGCATTTTATCTTTGAGTGTTGCTAGAGTGTCCACACCCAAGCAGTTCATATAGCATTTTTTAATTTGCTCCTGCATAGAAAATGTTTTGTAAAGATTTTTGGATCAACTTCAATGTGGTTGGTAATAAAGCACAACACATCATTAAAAGATAGTTGATTTTACCTGTAAAATGTTAGTTTTAAGTCCACCTACTCACTGAGAATTTATTCATCAAAATTTCTTGGAACTTCAGCATTTCTTTGTAGAAAAGCATTCAGCTTTTGTAGTTCTACTACTCCAGTTTGTCAAATGGCTATATGTGTAATAGCCAAATCGCTACCACGAAGTATTTTAGTAACCATCTTGGAATATTTAGCATCATTTATCTACCAGGCTACCGGTTTTATTGAGCTCTATCCTATTGTGCAAAAACCAGTAATAGGTGCTGTGTGGATTGGCACATTATCTTGTTGAAAACCAGTAGAGACCCACAATGTTCTCAGCAAATGGCAGAAGATGAATTGATACTTGGCTGCATTCATTCATCCAGAGATGAAGGCAATTGGGGTTTTACCATTCCACCAAATATACAGGGTGTCCCATGTAACCTGTACCAGCGAAGGCCTGTGGTCTGGGGACACCATTACCTATCGATTGGACCCTATGTATGTTCCGTGATTTTTTGTAGTTTTCGAGATATTAATTTTTTTGTTTTATTTTCAGATTTTTTAAAATTTTGAACGGTTTTAGCTATAACTTTTTCTGTGAAGTGATTCCCTGAGATTTTCTTTGTTAGTATTATGGCTAGCATGTGTGTTCGTCTGTAACAACATTAAACACCAAAATTCTAACTACTAGCTCAAATTTTGATCACAAAATTAAAATTTCTGTTTGAGAGAAATTGTTACTTGATTTCAACTTGAAAAAAAATTACTTAACCTGACTGAAAAACTTCCTGATAATTTTAAAAACTTTATGGGTTCCTTAGCTCTCAAAATAACACAAAAATGTTGGTATTTTATTCAGCATTTTTACGCGAAAATGGAGTTTAAAGTTGATACAGTCGAAAATAGTGAAATTAGGAATGTTAGATAAAAAGATGTAAAATAACGTATTTACATAAAATTTTACAGATTGGCCCAAAAGAAGTCCAACGAGATTAAATGGTGAAAATTATTTAAATTTTTTACAAAATGATTTTGTGGAGGCCATGGCAGATTCGGATGTCATTTTATCAACACGGCAGAACAGGATATTTCAGTGCGACGGTGCCCCTTGCCACTTTGCAAGAGAGGTTACAGGCCATTTGAACGAGCATTTCCCAGAGAGTTGGATTGGCCGTAATGCACCAATCACCTGTCCTCCAAGGTACCCTGACCTGAACCCCATAGATTTTTTTTATCTGGGGATGCTATAAGGAATTGGTGTACCATCACGAATTCTCGAGTTTGGAGGAGTTAAAAACTAAATTAAATGAAGCTCAAGAAATAATATGACAAAAAACCCAAGCCTTCCGATATTTTTGCGGTAATTTTTTGCATCGGTGCCGTCTGTGCATTGCGGCAGGTGGCAGGCACTTTGAACATTTATTGTGAAAACAGTAATAAATAAATGATTTCTTAAGATTATTTCTGTTGTTTTATTTAGCACAATGTGAAAAAATAACAAACTTCGATCTGATGAATTTCAAACAAAAACTAGCATAAAATATTTAACATACTAGGGTTCGTACGGTGCTTAAAAACCTTTAAAAGTGCTTAATTTTGACACCCTTTTTTAAGGCCTTAAAAAGTACTTAAAAAATGCTTATTTTTTTAAACCAAGTGCTTAAAATTTATTTTAATAAACCGCTTCTTACTGAGAAACATAAAGAAAAATCAATGCCGTGCTGTTTATCTACATTGTGCCTAACCAGATAGGTTGTTCTTTAGGTGGCGTTGGCCTGAAGCTCATGATTACGGCATTGGAGACCGTCCAATAGGCCTTAATTCTCCAAACATAAGGTCAGCTATTATTTAAAGGAAAAATTGTGCGACCTGGATTCGAACCAGGAACCACGAGTATTACGCTCGACCTTTACCAATTGGGCTATTGCAGGCACAGTGCAGCAAGGCTGTCTCCAAGTGTCTTAAAGATTGCAAAGCAGTCAAGATGGAAGTCCCAATGATTGGGCTGGCACCTGGCTCACAGATTGGGAGTTCTTCCCATTCAAACCATCAAAAGCATGATAATCGTGGTTCCTGGTTCGAATCCAAGTCACAGAATTTTTCCTTCCGTTTTTTCAAATAATATCTGACCTTATGTTTAGAGAATTAATTCCAGTTATTAAGTACCGAAAGATGCTTTATGCTATCAGTGTGGGGAAACATGTCTGTCTGTAACTCTTACTCCTCCGAGGCTATGAAAGATTTTCACAATCTGTTTTCGTCAGTCGATGAATATAGTTCATGGCACGAACCAGTTACAAATATTATCTAAATCGGTTCATTGGCACGTGCACAAATGGTACCTCTATTTTCCCGCCTAGCAATTTTCAATGGGAAGATATATTAAGTAATATATCAAACAAATCGTAATGATGAGATAGAAGCGGAAAATGGTTGAAATCGAAACAATGACACGTGCTCTAATAGTACCCTTATAACATCCTCAAAAATTTTCAATGCTAAAATGGCATGTAACATATCAAACGACTTGGAATGATGTGTCACGAATGAATATAACGTAAAATTAATGATAGTCGAAATTGGTTTCAAGGAACCTGGTTTAGTGGAACCATTATCAGTGCCGCTCATTGCTTGTACCACTGTTCTGTATATATAAAGGCTTGCATGCCTCTTGCTGTATATCCTTGACAAAGCCGGGAATAAATGGCGAAACTAGTTGGAACTCCTGATGTCCCTCTGTTATACTGTAAGGCCACCACCTGTTTAGTTAATAGGAACAGTATTATGATCCATCCTTCCACCGATATGGAACCATTATGGTTCATTGGAACTTTCAATACTAAAATATGGCATGTAATATATCAAACGACTTATGAATGATGTGTCATGAATGTATATAATGTAAAATTAATGACAGTCGAAATTGGTTTCAAGGAACCTGGTTTAGTGGAATTATTATGGCTCATTGGAACTTTCAATTCTAAAATATGGCATGTAATATATCAAATGACTTGGAATGATGTGCCATGAATGAATATAACATAAAATTAATGATAGCTGAAATTGGTTTCAAGAAACCTATTTTAGTGGAATTATTATGGTTCATTGGAACTTCATTGGTACATTGTTTAATGGTATCTTTATGGTCCATTGGAAACTTACAATGTTAACATAGGGCGGTTTGAAAATATAGTTCCGCGAATGGTTTAGTTTATCCTTTCGTTAGTTGGTTATGTCATTTCTTAATAGTTTATTATTTATTAATTTCTCGTCTGTGTTTATTAACTTTCTGATGGTTTGGATAGGAAGAATTTCCTATCTGCGAGCTGGGTGCCAGCCCTTATCAATTGAGTCTTTCATCTTGACTGCTTTGCAGTCTTTTAAGACATTTGGAGACATGCTTGCTGTACTGTGTTTGTGATGCCCAATTGGTAGAGGCGTCGTGCAGGTCGCAGAATTTTTCCTGCAATTTTTTCAAATATTTGACATTATGTTCGGAGAATTAACTCCAGTTCTTATTTCTTATTCCAATTCATGCCAAGAAAACATTCCTCACACAATTACTCCACCTTTAGCACCTTGCAAAGTCCGCACCAGACGTCAGGGGTCCATGGCTTCATATTGTTTTTGCGATATTCTAAGCCTTCCATAAACATGATGCAGCAGGAACCTCGATTCGTCTGCCCAGGCAACCTTTTTCCAATCCTGAATGGTCCAATCCTTTTGCTGCCGTACCCACAGGAGGCACGCTTTCTTCCCAGACAGTATTGATATCTGAGATGGTCTTTGGCTTTAGAACCCATTCGAGCTAAGGTGCGACTACTTGTCCGTTCTGATTCTGTCTTCAGGCTACTTGAGTTGTAATGAGCAATAATTTGTGCGATTGTTGACTTTCTGGTTTTGTACATAAGTCTTGACATTGTCCTGTGGCCTCTTTCATCAACAAGGGTTTTCAGTTCACAGGAGTCACAATGGTTACATGTTGTTTGATCTTTGACCTACTCTTGATGGGTACGTGAAAAGTTCAGGAGAGTAGCCATTTCTGAAATACTCATTCAGGCCCGTCTTGCACCTACCACCATGCCACGCTGAAGTCAGAACACTGGTTTCCCCCATTTTTGCTCTGGGTTCACTCTTAACTAACAGTAGAAAAGTGGCTTTATGGTATTTATACCGTGATTTGTGATAATGTGCCATGCAAATTAGGCGGTGACTTAATTTGCTTATTTTTTGAGGGATACCTAATAAAGTGGCAGCTCAGTTCAGAAGAAAAACACGAATTTGAAAATTCATACATCTTTTTTTTCCAAAGCAAAGTTGGGGAACTTTTTGAAGTTATAAAGTGTTTTAAATTATTCTTGTCTTTCTCTTTTTATTTTAAACTTTGCCTATTGCGTTAGACTTGCTTGATAATACAAAAATTAATTGCACTAGAGGTGCTTAAAATTTTTTAAGGGTGCTTATTTTTTTTCATGAGGAAAGTGTACGAACCCTGTATACTGGTACAAGTACATCATACAGTTTAAACAATTTACAGAGTCGAGTCACATTATCAAGTACAGAAAGGTGCTTTATGTTATCAATGAGGGGAAACGTGTCTGTCTGTCTGTAACTCTTAACTCCTGCGAGGCTATGAAAGATTTTCAAAATCTGTTTTCGTCAGTCGATGAATATGGTTCATGGCACGAACCAATCACAAATATTATCTAAATCGGTTCATTGGCACAGGCACAAATGGTACCTCAATTTTCCTGCCAAGCAATTTTCAATGCGAAGACATATTAAGTAATATATCAAACAAATTGTAATGACGAGATAGAAGCGGTTATTCGTTATTGTTTTCGTCAGTTGATGAATATGGTACATGGCACGAACCAATCACAAATATTATCTAAATCGGTTCAATAGCACATGCACAAATGGTACCTTCACGACCCCACCTAGCAATTTTCAATAGAGAGATATAGTAAGTAATATATATCAAACAAATTGTAATGATGAGATAGAAGCAGATATAAATTACTATTTTCCCCAATTAATAAATATGGTTTCGTAAATGAACCATTTAGAAAATGGTAGAAATCGAAACAATGGCACGTGCTCTAATGGTACCCTCTAATGACACCCTAAAATATTTTCAATGATAAGATATGGCATGTAATATATCAAACAAATTGGGATGATGTGTCATGAAT
>JAHWFO010054683.1:1142768-1170369 GCA_023313115.1 Rhysida immarginata
CCACAAGTTTTTCTCAAGCTTAGTATGTAGAAAAAGTAAAAAAGCTCATATCTTCTTTACTTTCTCACCATTTCCAATCGAATGACATATTCTATGCCATATGTTGCCGTAGTTCTAAAGACCAAGTGATTGCCACACCCGCAACTCCGACCCAACTGGAACAATTGGGCCTAAACTTCATAGTAATTTCTATCTTGCCTAGAGGAATCTGGATACTGATTTTCACTCCTTTACGTACCTAAATAGCACATAGATCTTTTGTCTTCTCTGAATCCCACCCCTGTAATTCCAACCCCAGTGTAACTAAATAGTGAAAATGGACAAACCCCTTCGTAAGCTATATTCCAAATTTTAACCACCTTCCTCGAAAAATGTAGAAATTATGAAGGAGACAGGCGGACATTGTAAAAGCCAATAAGTAGCTTCATTCTCCCGTTACTTATTAATAGAATTTATGATCACTTGAGCAATCGTGTGTCAACAAAGTGATTTCACGTGCGCATGCCGATGTCAATAATGCTTCAAAGACGAACAGAAAGTGACAGTATATTCATTCTTGACAAATCGATTGTTATGTGGCATGCCATTATCTTGGTATTCTTTACACTCACTATTTTAGCACGTGAATTCGACTTGAAGGGGTCCACGAAAAATTCTGAAAACTTGATATGGCTGAGCTATAACCTTGATGGTCATATTTCTGAAAACAGAATTTGAAAAAGTTAATCTGTTCTCAAGTTATCTTGCAAACGGCAGATGGGCGACTGGATCAACGTAGACCAAGTGTGCATTCTTGTAAGTAGCTTTTTTGCTAAAGCTGCTAATAAACATGGTGCCTTGTTGATTGATATGTAGGCGAGACTGTTTTCTATGTTTGTATTCAGCTTTAAAAATCAGTACACCCATTAAAGATTTTCAAATAAAAAGGAGTGGGATAGTTTTACATTGTCTGTGATAATTTATTTGATATTCCACTGAAACACGAGAGCGCCAACTCTATTCTACCTGGCTTTGGCCTTTTAATTTGACCTGATAATTTAACACTAAGCCTTTTTTTAATTGATAAATTTTATATAAAAGAATATTTTTATATCTGAACAACAAAAAGGTCACCCAAAATGAATAATTATAAAAGTTGTATTTTTCCTTAAAAAAAACAAAAAAAAAAAACCAAAATACCCATTAAACTATCAAATGTTTCTCATATTTACAAGCTTAAAATTCAATATTCTAAACTGCAAAGAAAAATCAAAATAGATAACTTTTTTTTCATAATATGTTATAATATAAAATATAGAATCTTCTTGTGACAGTAAAAACAGTACTTCATATATGGAATCTATCAAAGGATGCAAATATTTTGAAACTATATAATTAATTGATCATTAAATTGTGTAATTAAATGCTTGACTCAGTCGGAGATTATCGTAGGATCGCACATGGAATCGGAACTATGGGAACCAGCCTTTAAGCTATAAGTACATGCTGTGAGATTTCTGAGAAGTGTGGCAGGTGTTACCCTACTAGACAGAGTGCACAGGAGCACAATAAGGGAGTCTTTAAGTGTTGAGCCGCTACTTCTCCGCATTGAGAGATCTCAGTTGCGCTGGTATGGCCATGTGATACGGATGCCGCAAACTGGTCTTCCTAGGCAGTTGTTATTTTCCAAGCCGGTGGGTAAGAGACCAAGGGGTCGGCCTAGAACCGGGTGACTAGACTACATATGGAGAATCTGGGTTCGAGTCGCTTGGATATTACCAGGGAGGACATGCACCTGACGGCGGAAGATCGTGATCGCTGGAGATCCTCCATAGGGCTGCTGCCCCCACGACCCTAACGGATAAGCGGGTTTGAAAAGTAAGTAAGTAAGTACATGCTGTTGCTACATCTTTTCAGCTTTTTCATATCATTTGATTGTTGTAATTTATCCTCCAAAGAAATAAAGTGGTGTTAAGGGTCACTAGGTCTAGATTTAGCATTAGGAGCTTTTTGGGGGGGCGAGGGGGACAGTGTATGAAAAAAATAAACAAAACCTAGAAATTTAAGTACAGTAAACACTAACCCACAAACAATAATGCTCTCTCATAGTGGAATGCAGATTTGGTTGGTCCTGCAGTGGAATTCAGAAACTGATTCATAATAAATTTTATAAATATACACATCCATATTCTTTTGAATTGATAAGTGAATTTCTGAAGATGCCTAGCTTAAAACGATCTTCTGTTATGAAAATATTAAATTTAATTAACAAACTTTTATGTGATAAGATGGTTGCACCTGATATTTTAGAATGTTGTCAATTGAATTGTCAAAGGATTGTTCAAAACTATATGTTAATTCAACAATGGGGACCATCCACAAATCATTTTATACGTTTGCCATTTTAGTCTTTGTAATACACAATTCTGCCTTTAAATCAACTTTTGAAACTTGATAATTATACTGAATTTTAGTTTCCTTAATTTTGTTGTTGGACTCCTTTATTTCTGAATGCTTTTCTTTTTTCCTGTATTTTTCTGGAAATAAACTTTAAATTGATTTATTATTATTTGGTTTCTTTTATTTCTTAGTCATTTTTACCAAGTGCCAGTCCAGTAGGACAAACGTCTTTGGTCACGCCCCCATTAAATCGTGGAATATCAACTCCTGATCAGTTGAGAATTCAACAGCAGGTGAAATGCTAATTTTTTGACTTTTTAAAATCTTTAATTACATACAAAAAATGATAATATCAAATGGGTTTGTCAAATAATGAAGGTGTCATAATTTATTCCAAAGTTATTGAGGTTGCCAATTGTTCGATTGATTTATGTTTCACTTAAAGGAAATGCTTCAATCATTTTTATGAAGCATTATGAGAGGGACCAGAGTAACACCTTGAAGGTAGCAAAGAACATAAATCTTATCAGGAATCAGTTCAACCGACAGAGCAGGCCCCCAGGAAACCTCCCTCAGATTAAAATGAAAAAATTGTTCAAAAGCATAGTCGATTCTGCTTATAAGAAATCCAGATAAAAGAACACCCCACTTTTAAGATAGACTTTTCAACTCCCCCTCTATTTTATGTACTATTTAACACTTAAAATAGCATTATTTTGGTACGATTTTTCAAATTTGACAACGGCTATATAATTTTTTTGTTTTAAATTAAGACACAGTTTGTATTTGTTCATAGATTCCACATGCTTTTAGCCAATCATAGCATACTTTTTAATCGTTCAGAGATTCTACAGATTTTGTACGAGGCTGGGTCAAATGAAAACCGGAAAACCACTGTAGAAAATCGAAAACCGCTCCCATTGCGATCAGACCCGGCATGCATGCAGGTGGATTCTCCCACCATCAATTGGCGTTGGTCCCACGTCCCCACGTGACCCAACGGGGCGTTTCCAATATGGCGGCCCCTCTGTTGGAATGCCCCAAAGAAGAGCAGTGTGGAGTGATCTGTTTCCTACACAGTGAAGGCACGAAACCAATAAAAATCCCTCGACGCATGTTGGCACAGTATGGTGCTGCACGTGTATCGCAGACTCAGATGTACGAATGGTATAAGAAATTCAACAGCGGCACAATAAGCTTGGCGGATGCACTATGGCCAGGCCAGGCACATCGTCTTGTGACAGCCGAGATGATTGCAGCAGCGGAAGAGATGATTCTGCAGGATAGACAGGTCACCATCGATGACATTGCAACGGCATTACACGTCAGTCATGGCTTTGCTCAGCGACCGTGACAACTAGCCAGCACTTGCAACTGGAGTGCCTCCCCCATTCTCCTTCTTCTCCTGACCTCATGCCCTCCGACTTCCACATCTTTGGCTCACTAAAGGACTCCTTAGGTGACCACAAGTTTATGACCGACATGGAGGTTAAGCAGGCGGTGCATGAGTGGCTGCACGCACAGCCAAAAGATTTTTTTTTTCCCGAGGTATCCATGCCCTACCAAATCGGTGGTGGAAATGCATCGAAAAGCAGGGGGACTACATTGAAAAGTAGTGTACTTGTTCCACTGTAATAAAGGAGCTATAAAAAATATTTCCGGTTTTCATTTGACTGACCCTCGTACATGCTTTTAGCCAATCAGAGCAGAGCAAAGTGATGTGATCATCATAGGTGAACTTCGGTATGTTAAATGGAACACTAGAGGGATTCCCCATAGAATAATATGGTCTATGAAAACAAAGTAAAGTATATGATTCGTAAAAAAAAAAAAAAACGTTTTATAAGGAAAAACAGTTAAATATAACAGTTTTTGTATAAAATGTTTAAAATAGTGAATAAATTTGTTATAAAAGTAAAAATAAAAAAATAAAGTAGATAACTGTCTTGTTCTTTTGTGTTTTTTTTGTTTGTTTGTTTGTTGTTTTTTTTTTTTTTTACACGCGACTGTTATACGGATTGCTTAATTGTTAGACCAAACAATTAGTTTTACAAATTGTTATCGCCGGCTTGAAGAGATATAATAAAACATAATAAAAATGTGGTTTGAAAAAATCCATTTTTCCCTCTTAATTTTATTGTAAACTGTATAGGAACACTCTGCTTATACGAGTGTTTTTTTAATTTCCTACTGTGCTCTTATAAGGGGAGTCGACTACATCCACTTTCTGGAAAATCTGAGAAAATGGAATTGGGTCAGGAAAAGTCAGATATTTGAGATATCAGGGACTTGAGAGATAAATTGTATGATCTGCCCCATCCTAATCCAGATTGTGATAACATTTATTTTTAGGTGTTTGACAAGAGTGACTTTAATAATATGCATGCCCTTAACCTTCGACTCAGTTATGAAGTTTTAAAAAAAAAAAATTCAGATTTCAAATTTGAGAAACAATGTTATTACAGTTAAGCAGGTGTATATTTTCATACAGTGATTAGATAATAAATTGTATCATCCAATGCATAGAGTTTAAAATTGAATTCCACAAGTCATTGGGAAATTTCATTAGGCTCCATCAAAATACCGCACATGCCTTGCTTATAAATACGTACTTGAAATTTCACTATGAATATTCATAAACACGTATTATCAAATAGATATTTATTCTAAATGCGCTTCTGCTTTTCAGCTTATCATCATAGTCAGTTATTAATACAAATATATAATGCCACAGACTATGGACAAATGGTAGTAACAAACTAAATAAGAAGAGAAACCACAATTCCACAAATGAATTCTCAATCTGGAGCCATGGATGTACATTTCGAAGACACTGTCCTCTTCATCACTGTGTAAATTGGGAATACATACAATATATACAATTAATACCCAATCAGGTTATTTTACAAAGAATAAATAACCAATCAAGGCAATACAAAATGCGATACAGAAGCAGTAGTAAAGCAAATAATAACAGGTCGGGTTTTTTTATGAAATACAATTAGCCAATCAGGGAATAGAAAGATTGCTAAAATACACATAGTAATAAATAAAACAAGCAGAATACATTTAAATAATAAAAAAAAACGACGTGTTTTTCCAGTGATTGTACACCCTTAACAGTCCATATCTTGAAAACTACTGAACCGATTTTGATGAAACTTGGACTGTTCCCTAAGTTGAAAAATACTTAAACAATAAACAAAGAATTATTGCAATTCAATTTCTAGTTTCTGAGAAATACGTGGACAAACATACATATATATACACACACTTATGAAACTTGGCACACCTGTTTAGAAGCCCGCATAGACTAATATATACATGTATGAATATTGTGCAGTTCCAACAATATTACATACACACGAGTCGAATTGATAACCTCCGTATTTTGACATCGTTTAATAACAACCAGCTAGGTTAGTTTACAAAAATATGCACACTAACAATAGCTAATAAGAGAGTATTAATTAAGAAAGGACATGTTTAGCAAATTGCAACCAATCTTTGATAGGCATAAGGTTCAAGTCACTATTAAGTAAATTTCCAGTAAACGTTTTATTGCAAATTTCCATCAATTCAAGAAAATATGATTTGGCTTTAGTTGTATGGAGATATTCAACTATGGAGGTAATTTTACATCAAAATTATGGCCCTATTGTAAGACATGGTCTGCAAAGCTAGATATACCTAATTTACAATTTTTGATGCAAGAAATGTGTTCTTTAATTCTTTTTTCAAAGCTGCTTCTTTCAAATTTTGTGATACTGCACAGTGCTGATGATATTTATATGTTAACTGGTTTTGCTATGAGAACATCACCAGGAAACAGTTATGAAGTGATAGAGAATAAACATAGCAATTAGGAATATCATAGAATAAGATGTATGATAGATATTATAAGAAGCTTCAAGTTGATTTTTTCAAATTGTTAAATCATTATAGACTTGGATGGTGTAAGAAATATCTCTACTTTACCAGTTCTTTGGATTTTTCTTGCTTTCTATTAAGATGAGGTTGGGGAGTTTTAGAATCAAGGGCGTGATCATTTCCACATAAGTTTTCTTTTATAAAATGCTATTTTCCTGCATCTCAAAATTAGACTTGTTTGAATGGAGCAGTTACTGACATACTGCATATACATGCGTATAAGTAGAGCCCCCCCCCCCCAAAAAAAATAACCCCTAAAAACCGCATTCGACTTATGCACAAGTTAGAATTGATGAAAGTTCTTAAAAGTGGAGTGCTTTTATAAGCGGAGTTTACAAAAAACTATACCCTTCACTGCGTAAATGAATTCCTGATAAGATAAAAGCAGCACTCCAGATAAGATATCCATTCTTCACAGCACAACAAGAAAGCTTTAAAAGGCTATGAAGTTAATCCGATTTCCGCACCACATCTGTAGGCACCACCATATTATTGATCACATATTTCTGCACCACCATATTATTGATCACGAGAAGGCTTTAAAGGCTGCCGACACTATCAAGGAAAGTTTAGCATTCTGTACTTTAACTCAAAATAGAAGTTCAAACAAATCATAATCGTTCATTATGAAAAATTACGTATTAAAATCTAAGAAAGTACGAAACGGGAGGGAGGAGAGACCAAACGAAACCAGCATATAACAGGGATGTATGAAGGGGGGAGGGTATAATATTTAATATATCTCATAACATATTGTAAAGTATATACAATATACAGTAAATTAATAGTGCATTATTTCACATCTTTTTCCTCAATTTTCCATCCACTTTTCCATCGTCAAAAGGTAAGTCAATTCCCGAAACAAGATGGCGGCAACCTGTAGTGTAAAAAAGTTACTGCGATCATGTTTCCTTTACTAAATCAACAAATTCTCTCTACTTACCTCTGTTTAGTAGTGTATTGTTAATAATTGAACAATACAGGCACCATGTTAAATAACTTCGTAACAATAAGGCTGGATTCCCACTACGATGGAATCCACGACAGAAGGCATCGACATCGAGATTGGCTTTTATTACAAACTAGCTGATATGCCCAGTGTTGCTCGGGCTGTTTTTTCATGGAATTTTGCGATACTTGAATATAAATAAGAACACATGAAAAATCCTTAAAGTACACTCACATGACAAAAGTCATGAGACAGGCACCTATTAACTCTTCTAACGCAGCAAACCGCCATAGTGCGACGTGGCATTGATTCCACAATTCGGTGGAAGACATCTGAAGACATTTTCAACCATTTCGACTGAAGAGCTTCCCACAATTGCACGGATGTTTGAGGTGCAGGAGCCCGTGAACGAATGGCCCTCTCGAGCACATCCCAAATGTGTTCAATTGGATTCATATCTGGTGATCCGGGTGGCCATATCTTGCGCTAGAATTGCCCTGAATGCTCGTCAAACCAATTCCTAACAATCATGGCCAGATGGCATGGTGCATTGTCGTCCTGGAAAATCCCATCGTTGTCAGGGTATCTGAAGTCCATGAATGGCTACAGATGGTCAGCAAGCAGTTGGGCATAGCTCTGGCCAGTCAGTGAACAGTCTCCCTTAACCAAAGGGCCCAAGCCATGCCACGAAAAAACACCCCACACCATTATGGAGTCACCACCGGGTTGCACAGAGCATGCTTGACAACTTGGGTCCATGGCCTCATGGGGTCTGCACCACACACGGCCGTACCATCAGCTCGTATCAGCTGGAATCAAGACTCATCAGACCAGGTCACACGTTTCTAGTTGTCAAGTGTCCAGTTGATGTGTTCATGGGCCCAGGAGAGATGTTGCTGATGATGTCTTGTTGTTAGCAAGGCCACCCTCGTGGGTCTTCTGCTTCCATATCCCATGAACACCAGATTTCGCTGCACAGTATGCATCGATACAGCTCTAGTATCACGTCCCTGGTTAAAATCTGATGTCTTCTGGCTTAGTGTCAGTTGCCTGTTAACGATGACCATCCTACTCAGATGCCTTTGGTCCCATTCATTGAGAAGGATTGGTCGACCACTGCATTGTCCATGATGGGAGGTAATGCCGTCAAGTTGATACTCTCGGTAGACTCTTGAAACTGTGGACCGTGGGATGTTGAATTCTTGACCCACACGTTGTGCTCCACATACCAGACCACGTTCGAACTCGGATAGCTCTCGTCGTGTAGCTATTGTTACACTGAACACCTTACCCCTTACTCATGGCAATGTAACTAAACCTACTGATGCCGATTTGTATATTTATAACTAAACCATATGATGCAACTGCCACTTGAAAAATAGTCCACTGCTATCCCATGACTTTTGGCATGTGAGTGTATATATTTACTTTGGAAAACTGAAAAGAATTCTTTAAAATGCTCGTACTGGAATTTTGTGTTCAATTGGGTTTGCCCAGGAAAATTCGACATTGCATCCTTAACGTTTTAGGATCTCAAAGAAAGGCCATGAGCATTGAATTATTTCTGTCTATATTAAAAATACTTTATAGACGGATTGAGAGAGTTCAGGAACTCTGTTTAGAGCCTCATCAACACGTAACTGATTCAGTAGAGTTATATTCAGTCACAGAGCGTGGAATCATGTCCTGAATGTTGTTATTTATATTGATAGTATCAGTGTTAGCACAAGGATTGCCCTTTCACACAATGAGTTGAAATCTATATCTATAACTTCTCTAAAGGAAGTTACTACATTACAAAAACCTTATAAAAATAAATTTTCTCCAGTTATTAGCTCATTAGGGAAAGTCCCTACACCTTTTCAGCAAAAGCTTGAGCAGCTGCACCCCCTTAGAATAATTTCTTACATCTCTCCAAAGAGTTTAAGAAACAAAGATATAATAATGATTATTATTTATTTATTTATTACTTTTTATAACTATCCCTCTTAAAACGTGAGTCATTAAGCCAAATCCGTAGCCGACAAAAGAGACAGGCTCTGACACATGAAAAATCATCTCATCTTCTTGTTCGAAGCATTAATGTAACCTTCATTGTTTCCAACAAAGGAAAAAAAATACTGATTGCTAAATTCCAAGATGGGAAACAATGAAGGTTACATTGTTGCTTGGACTAAGATGGTCAGGTGATTTTTCAGTGCTGGGGCCTGTCATTTTCGTCGGCTGCAGCATGTATTTATTTCATCAACCATTGTTGACGCAACATACAAACACGACCAGCCAATTGTTGACCCAAACATGACGGGTTGATTGTTCATGCATGCACGCTAAGAAACATAAACCAAGTCTATTTCACATATATAGATATAAAGATATTAGGAGCTTTAGCATAAAAGCTACTTATAAGAATGCGCCCTTGGTCTGTACGTTTATCCGGCCATCCGCCATTTGCACAATATTTGAAAATGGATTAACTTTTTCAAATTCTGTTTTCAGAAATATGACCAAAGTCTTAGCTCGGCCGTATCAACTGTTTTCAGAATTTTTCGTGGACCCCTTCAAGTTGAATTCACGTGCTAAAATAGTGAGTGTAGAGAATACCTAGATAATGGCATGTCATATAACAATCGATTTGTTAAGAAGGAATACATTGTTACTTTCTGTTCATCTTTTAAGCATTACTGACATCGGCGCGCGCACGTGAAATACCGTAGCTTTGTCGATGTATGATTGCTCAAGTGCTCATAATCTATATTATTAAGTAGTGGAAGAATGGAGCAACTTATTGGTTTATAATGTGAGTCCTTCATAATTTCTACATTTTTTGAGGTAGACGGTTGAAATTCGGAATGTAGCTTCCTATGGGCATGTCCATCTGCACTATTTAGTTTGGTTTTGATTGGTACACTTGGGTCGGAAATACGGGGTTGGGATTCAGAGAGGACAACATATCTATGTGCTATTTAGGTACGTAAAGGCGTGAAATTCGATATCCAGATTCCTGTAAGCAAGATCTACATTGCTTTGAAGTTTAGGCCCAGTTGTTCTATTGGGGTCGGATTTACAGGGGTGGCAGTCACTTGGTCTTTAGAGCTATGGCAACATAAGACATGTGACATATCATACGTTCGTAAATGATCAGAAAGGAAAGAAAATACGAGCTTTTTTACGTTTTCTACATATTACGCTCGAGAAAATTAATTTTTAGATTAAAAAAACTTGGGGAGAGGTAAAAAGTGCAGATAAATGGGTAAAAATAGATGATTGCAGGATCTGCCTTACCCTACTCGGGAGGGGGGGGGGGTAATTTCTTTTTAATAAACGTATAAGTGTATTTCTACTTCACAGCTAAAGCTCCTCCTTGTATAGTTTACAAGATTTTATTAATTTCTATGTTTTTGAGAGACTTATCTCCAGTTTTAGATTTTTTGTCCATCATTGTGGTAGTATTACACAGCTGTATGTTAAATTTTAACTTTATACCTTACTTCTAAGTTGCCTTTTAAACCGGACAAACATACTTACATTGCCTTTTATATGTATAAATACAAACTTCTAAAATAAAAATATTTTTTGGGTTAAATTGGTTTCGTTTTTTGGAAAGAACCGTTTGAAATGTAAAAAGTGAAATAAAATTTCGACCAGTAAAATTTTTCAACTGTCACTGCGTTCATCCTTAAAATCGATCTGAAAATCGTCCACTATAGCTAATACAGTTTTAATGAATATTTATTATTACATACTATAAATAATCCATGTATTATTTCAAAAATGAGACTGAAGAAAATGTGGATGACAAATATGAGACTGACAACGAAGTTCATGAGAATTTCCTTCAACTCTTTGAAGAGTCAGATGATGAAGAAGCTCAATTTGATGGTTTTTTCACAGCATAAATTTGTTACCATAAATTTAGTCTTGTGTGATGCTACAAAAACTCATAATAGTTGTGTTGGATAATAAAGTTTTTTCCTCTCAAATGCTTATAAAAATTTTTTTTTGCCTTGAGTTATGCTCAAGTTTTTTCCCACAAATCGGCTTATACATGTGTATGTACGAGTAATTGGTTTTTTTTTGCCAGTGAGTTTTGTTAGTCTGCATAGGGGATTTGTTTGTGGTTGAATCGTGAAGAAACAAGGAACACAATGTTTTCTACTTTTATTTTGTGATATTGCTATGTGATATTCGCATTTTAGTTGGGTTTTTTCTTTTTTGAATAAATAACTATTCACCAAAAATGTTTTCTTGTTCTCAATAGGGCATTAACTCTAATATGGGCTGTCCCATAAATAATTTCGTTTTTAAAATATTTATAAATAATTAATGAATAGTTGTATGAAAGAACTCTTTATTATGTGTCAAAGTACAGACTTTAGAAAATCATTTCTTAAAAATATTCTCATCTAAATGTGATCCCTTACGTTTCCGACATTCTTCTAAACGTGCGGTGAAATTACTGAGCACCACTCGATTTGTAGTTTCCATGATTGTTGCCATTGCTTCTGGATGAGTTTGATAGTCATTACCATTTACATGACATAAATGAAGCCTGGAGTGCCCAATGGATAAAAGACTTGGGTATGACAGTTTGATGAAACCGATTCAGAAATGAGCAAAAACAAAAGATCTGAAATATTTGAAATTGGTTGAAAGGTTTATGGGCCATTCCACTTCCAAGGAATCAATTTCCATGGATATCAAGGGACTAGTACCATACAAGTAAAAGCTCTATTTCAGGAGTTGTCTTGATAAAGCAATCCATTGCTCTATGGGATTCCCACAAAACAAGTGTATTATGATTCGTCAGACCAAATAACTTTCCAGTCTTTACGTGTCCAGTTATGGTCCAGACAACCCATGTCTTTGCAGAGATCAGGGGCTTTCGTATAGTCATATGACTGCTGGTTTGGATTTCTTAATTCCATGGTTTTATTAGATACAGGTTGGGAGCAGCGCTTAGTAAAATTTGTGTATTAATTGTTGCACAGTGGATGTCCTGTTTCTCCATGAAAGTCATTTTAAACAACAGTGATCTCACTCCTTCCTTACTTCCTTTCAGCTTGCATCTCCCTCATCCTGGGGACTAGCTGTTCCTGGAAATTTTATTATTTAGTGATCAATAGATCTTGGAGTTTTATGAGTAAATTTTGATTTGTTTAAGACAGATTATTTTCTTAAAATAAATTGATGTTTTTTTTTTTCTTTTGAGAATTATAATATGTTTGAAGAGTGAAATATATTTTCCGCTTAGTCAGCACCATTCTTGTTGGCTCTCTCTCTGTTTCATAGTTTACACATTCCAAAATTATATGGTCTCACTCATGACTATCTTTGAGCCACAGTTACTTCTTTTACATAAAGACTATGGGTCATTTTTCCAACAGTTGAATACCCAGGATATCACACATTTTGAAAATCCACTTAGCTGCTTTGTTGTTTCGATCATGGCTCCTGTTAGATGTGACCAATAATTACCGGTAGTCCCTTTTGGAAGTCGGTCAGATTTTCTTTTTTTCCATGCTGACCAAGTTCTAGAATTTAGACTCACCCAACTCCTTAAATAGGTGATAACACTAAATACTTGAATCACATGGCCTCGAACTATTTTGCATATAAACGAATAAACAAATTTTTTTACCATTCACAGATGTTTCTAATTCATTATTCAGTATTTTTAGATGATGTTTGATAATCTTTAAAAAATTTTCAGTAGGAGTAAATGACTATTAATATTTGGGTGATATTACGTTAACCTATAATAGTAAAATCAGAAGCTGCCTTTGAATATTGTCAGTCAAGAATCAACATACAGGAAATCTTTGCCCATCGCATCCACTCTTCTATGCTTGTGATTACAGGAAATTTATTTATATTTCGCCAGGAGACACCACGTACTCAGACCCACTGATTTTGATAAAAAAAAAAATATATTAGGTGTACCTTTCACCAAATTAAACTTCCATGCAAAGCCATTTGACAAGAACGCTTCTCAAAATTTTGCAAGAAAAAAGTTCATAAAGTTTGTTATACTTGCCTACACTTTAAAAATGGCCAAATTGTAGCATAGATTTTTATTGCATTCATGTCGTCTAGTGGTAAAAACACTCGAATTCTGTTTTGCAGGTACAGGTACAAATCCCGTCTTCGATAATTTTTTTTTTTTTCTCTTCATAATTTTTTTAACATGTATGGGAATGCCGAAACAAATAATTTTTATAAGTAGTTTTGCCTCTGATGAACCAATTTTTAGTTATAATGGTTTTTTATAAACCCCCAATCTCCCCTCCTTTACAATTTTTTTTTTCTTTTCATGATCGTAGTGTCAAAGTTTAATATATTGCCAGAATCCATGACTAATAAATTCAAGAATGGTAGAGCAGAGTCGTCTTCTATGTACATCGTAAATTTTATACGAGACTTAATGCGTTGAGGGAGTCCAAGAATTCACTTCTACTTCTTGTGTGTTGTAGATACAGAAAATCGTTGAGTAAGGGGTCTATAGTGCTGTTTCTATCGATAAAATTCAACACAACAAAGGGAGAACAGAGTTTCCGACTAGTTTCGCCATTTATTCCTGGCTTTATCAAGGATACACACAAGAGGACATAAGCCTTTATATACAGAAAATATGGCACAGAATGAGAACATGATTGGATGAAGAAATAACAAATAGTAAATAAATAAATTATACAGTGGCGACATTGGATAGGAAAATGGTTGGATAAGGAACCAATAACAATGAAATTATAAGGACACCTTGAGAGGAAAATTGATGTCGTCAACATATCTCTACCATGTTGTGGGGAAATATTTAAAATATTTAACTCCTCGTTTTCAAGCTTCCGAATATACGAGGGGCATTCAAATTGACCTGGACCTTACATTTTATAAAATCAGGAAACTACAAACACACACACCAGTTATTTCTTAAAGATCTCTCCTTGCTTCTCTACACACTTTTTCCAGCGTTCTAGGAGCATCTGAATACCGGTTCTGTAGAAATCTTCAGACTGATGTCGAAACCACATCAGGACAGCCTTTTTCAATTCCTCATTGCAGCCGAACCTCTACTCTCCCAAGAACTCTTTCAATGGTCCGAAAAGATGATAGTCGCAAGAGGAGAGATCCAGGCAGTAAGGAGGATGTGGTGAGATCTCCCATTTAAATTCCGTCAGTGTGCCCATAGTCAGTTTGTCTGTGTGTGGTCTGGCATTGTCTTGCAGAAAACAAACACCACTGGTAAAGAGTCCTGGTCGCTTGTTTCCTTAGTGCCTGCTTCAGGGACGTCCTGAAAATGTCACAGTAGTAGGGTGCATTAATGATTTCGTTGCTGACGGTGTCATCTTGAATTTCTTGGGTTGTGATGAATCAGTGTGCCGCCACTCCATGCTCGCACGCTTGCTTTCAGGAGTATGGTGATGAATCCATATCTATACTCTATCCAACGAAAGTTGGAGTGGGCGTGTCCAGTTAAACTTCCTATTTCAATTGTTAGACATTGTTGCCAAAGTAGAATCAACAATGTCTAACAATTGAAATAGAAAGTTTAACTGGACACACCCACTCCAACTTTCGTTGGACAGAGTATAGTAGTTGGTCACAACACGCCTTAGGAAGCTGTCACCTTCCCTATCATATCACTGCAGCAGCATGGAGTAGATTTCCACCTGGGTGGTTTTGTGATCCTCGGAGAGTTGCTTAGGGACCCATCTGGCACAGATCTTGTTGAATATCAGCTTATCGTAGATGATGGTCTCCACACTGCCAGTGCTGATGTTCATATTGAAGCCAATTCTCGGACATGAATCTACCTGTTGTCCCTCATCAGCTCATTTGTTCGTGCGATGATGCCATCAATGATAGCAGTTGCTGGCCTTGCCTTATGAGGTTCATTCCCGGTGGATTCTCATCCTCCTTCAAACTTTTGGCACCAAGCAAAGACGGATGATTGAGGCAAACATGACTCTGTGAACTGTCTTTGAAGTCTCTGATAAATTTCAGATGCTTTCACACTTTTGTTGTGGATGATTATTCGTTGTTCCACTTTGGTCAACACATCCCTGTCCGCCATTTTGTTTAAACAAACAATCGGTTGTCTTGGTGACCGGGTGGGTGGTACTGCCCTTGCATCACAGGCGATAGTTGCCATCCCAACAATGAAAGTCTAGATTTTTACAACAAAGAAATTTACAAAAAAATAAAGTTCAGGTCAAATTTGAACGCCCCTCATACAAGTTGGCTTAAAAGGGACTTATGCTGCTTGATGGGCATGTTGACAACATTTCAGGGTTGCATCTAGCAAAATGGCAGGGCAGGGAAACTAACAATAATTAGGGCACATTTGGTCTGAAAGTAGGGCAAGTCGGAGACATAACTAACATTATAATGGTTAGTTTAAATTAATCCAACAAAAACGGGCAGGGTGCGCTCAGAAAGGGCAGGGCGTGTTGAAAAAGGAAGGGCACCGCATCCTTCTATTCCAGCCTAGATGCAGCACTGCATTTTCTGTATCTACAACATACAAGAAGCAGAAGTAAGTGAATTCTTGGACTCCCTCAATGCATTATGTACTCATAAAATTTATGATGGAAAAAGAAGACTCTGCTCTACCATTCCTGGATTTATTTGTCATGCCCACTGGCGATATATTAAAATTTGATGTCTACAGAAAAGGCAACTTCACCCCGGCATATATATGTCAAGAATCGAACCATTGCATTTCCCAAAAATTAGCTGCTTTCCACCATCAAATTAGAAGAGCGCTAATTCTACCACTCATAGATTAGCTCAAGAAAAAGAGATGGGTTTGATTAGATTGTTTGCAAGTTTCAGTGGTTTTGAGAGCAAAATGGTTGACAGGATGAAAGAAAAAAATCAATAGGCACCTGAAGATCGAAAACGTCATGATGCTCAAAAAAGGAACGGAAGACTTTAAAAGTGTGTTGGTATTGCCATACAATATGCAATTAAACAGAGGCCTCAAAAAACTCTGCAATGATTTAAAGGTAAAGGTGGCCTTCAGGAGCGCTAATACAGCAAAGAGGAAGCTGAGTGCAGCAAAGAACAAAATCCCCACGGAAGATCGAGCAGGCGCCTACAAGTTTGGCTGTGCCACATTTGGACAATTTTATTTGGGCAGCTCACAGAAATGTGTGACCAAATGTAGGATTGAACATATAGCCTGTATAAGGAATGCAAGAAGGGCTGTTTTGGCTTTTGCTGACCATATTATGAATGAGGGACATGATTACAACCCCGACTGGTTCGAAGTACCGTATTTTCGTGAATTTACCCTGCGGGTTATGCACTTTTTTACATTCTTGGGAGGGTGGTGCGGGGTTTCCAAAATATTTTTGCGTGAATGACGTGAGAGATGGAAAGCAAGAAGAGATTGAACTACCGTAAATACGGTATTTAGCGCCGGACCTGAAATACCGGCCCGCCTGTATTAAGCGCCTGGGGGTCCGCTGAATTTTTGCAAATAAGCGCCGGACCTTCAATAACCGCCCGGGCGCTTATTTTAGTTCATTTCGTGGTTTTGTCTTCTCTTGCTGCTTTCTCACGTGAATGTTTGCTCTCCCAAATGCCACTGCTAAACCGGAAATTAGATACCAGCACAATTGTCTTCTAATTTCTAGCTTTTAATTTTGGATTCAGTCAAGCAACATAGCTGATGAAAAATGAAAACTTCACAGTCATAGCATCAATTTTAATCTCGCAACAGTAAAGTAGGCTGAAAACCATTCTACAGAGGCTATGGCCAAGCAATTTAGCATTGATCCTAACAGGAATGGAAAACACAGTATGATACTTTAGAAAATATGAAAGAGATGGGCGAGAATTTTGCATAATGGTATCCATCACAGTTGTGCAGAATTATATAAGCGCCGGACCTGTAATACCGGCCCGCCTGCATTAAGCGCCTGGGGGTCTGCTGAATTTTTGCAAATAAGCGCCCGGGCGCTTAATACAGTATTTACGGTATTTGGGATGATGAAAAGTGCACCATGGGATAGGCCACTCACCACTTCCTATTCATTGGATTCATCAAAATTGTCATATCTGCTTCTGATACTAAAATAAGAGGGGGCTCAATTTTGTATCCACCCTGTATAAAGGGGTGCTAGTTTGCTTTCATCTATCAGTTGCTTATTTTGTCTGCTGGATCCATTGTTTGCTAATTTCTGTATTGAATATCCTGCTCTATTTTTCTTTTCCTGCAAAATAAACTCTTCCTCCATTTCTTACGCTTTCTCTTGTAAGATTTTATACTGCCAAGTCATTTTTTATTAATTTTAATTAAGTTTAGTGTTTGAATCAAATAATTAATTATATTTATTAATTTCCTGCTTTAAATAATATTATTCCGAAGTTTTTTGAGTCCTATATATTGGATACCCCATGGAGTATACAGGGGTGCGGGGTATATTCGCGAAAATACAGTAGTTCACTCTTGTAGAGATACCAGTCTGTTATATGTTTTGGAATCTTTAGAAATTATGAGTGATGAAAACCCATGCCGATAGGGTAGTAGTTACACCTCGCAAAGTTTATTCTAAAGTAAACAGCTCTTTTAAGCGAAGCATTAGTCCTTGCGGGCTCCTATAACCAAAAAGCCGTGCCTGGGCATTTCGGTTGTTTCGTGTTGACTTTCTTGTAATTGGTCTGATGATTGTTTAATTTCTTGTAATGGTTAATCTGTGTAGCAATTTTCTTATAAATACCGAGTTCTCTGTCTGCTAAATCACTCACTGATGAAGGGAGCGTAGCCCCCGAAATGTACATCTGACGCCTTGAAAATGATTATTGTGGATTTGTGGTTTCTGTTCATTGCTCACTTGACAGAAGTAATAGTTAACTTCTGCTCCTAAAAATAGTAAATTGTAATTTGGTGGCTAATGTGATAGTTAAAAATGCTAATAAAGGGTGATTGATAAGTTATAGAGACCTATTTGATGCATTATATTTTATAGTATGTACATGGTGCAATAATTATTTTATCTTTGTGTGAGTAAAATGTCATTCCTGTGGATCATTTATCACTGTGCATCATTGATTATAATTGATTATAATATTTCGTGTATGCATTTTATAAAAAAGAATGTTGGTATCAATTTGGAAAATATGAAATATACAGTGAAGAGCCAAAATATTATGATCATCACCACTTTGGTGATTGAACTCGTTTGGATCATGTGGAGGGCATATAATTAAGTAGGAATGGTATTTAGCTGCTGCTGGAGAAGGTAAGGAATCAGTCTTGCACTTAATTTTGCGAGTGATGGGAAAGGCTGCTGATCTAAGCGAATTTGATAGAGGGCAGATTGTAATTGCCCGAAGACTCGGAACGAGTATCTCCGAAACTGCAGACTGGTAGGTTGTTCACGATTGTTGTTTGTATGCCTCGTATGCCTCTGTTGAACAAGCGTCATTATCAACTACGCCTACAGTG
This sequence comes from Rhysida immarginata, assembly GCA_023313115.1. Lineage (NCBI taxonomy): Eukaryota > Metazoa > Arthropoda > Chilopoda > Scolopendromorpha > Scolopendridae > Rhysida > Rhysida immarginata. The sequence continues at coordinate 1,161,479 of JAHWFO010054683.1, forward strand.
AGCCCGGGAAAATTGAGACTGGACCATGGATAAGTGGAAGAGAGTTGCCTGGTCGGATGAATCACGATTTCTTATTCATCATGTCGATGGTCGTGTCAGGGTACGCCGACTTACAGGTGAACAGTTGCTCCCCCCTGTACAGCAGGCCATACACAAGCTGGTGGTGATGGTGTTATGCTTTGGTAGACGTTCTCATGGGTGGCTCTGGGACCTGTAGTTGTGGTAGAACGGACCATGAAAGCTGCAGACTATCTGAAAACATTGCGGACCAATTGCACCCTTACATGGTATCCGTCTTCCCAACTGTAAATGGAATATTCCAGCAGGACAACGCCCCGTGTCACAAGGCTCGAATTGTGTTGGAATGGTTCGAGGAGCATAAGGATGAATTCCAATTAATGTCCTGGACACCTAACTCGCCAGATCTTAATCCCATAGAGCACATTTCAGATGTCATGGAGCGGCACTCAGAGCTCAAACATCACCATATGGGAATATCTCGACTTTGCGTCACTGTTGCATAGACATTTGGTACAACCTGTCTCTAGTCATCTACCAAGAACTTGTGGCATCCATGCCAAGGCAAATTGCAGCTGTTTTGAGTTGCAGCTGGCCAAATGTGGCCCAATGCATTATTGAGTAGGTGGTCATAATGTTTTGGCTCTTCAGTGTATTTAGTAAATGAATTAAGCATTCCCATACATGTTAAAAAAAAAAATACGAAGAGAACAAAAAATTATCGACGACGGGATTTGAACCTGTACTTGCAAAATAGAATTTTACCACTAGACCACCTGAACACGATAAAAATCTTTGCTACAATTCAAGCATTTATTACGTACAGCCAGTGCCTACAATTATTATTTCAGGCCTGCCCATTACTGCTGAAATAGCTAGCATAACATGAAATAGGTCAAGTTAGGCTTCCCTGCAATTAGCTAAATGATGCATGAGGGCACTAGTTATAGGGGGTATAAACTTACAAAACTCATTTGTTTACTTCCGCATCAATTAACAACTAATTCAGAAATAATATGGTTAATAATACATATTGTTGTGTATATACATAGTTAATTAATGAAAATGTAAATATTTTCTCAGGGACACATTCCTATTAAAAATCTTTTCAGTAAGGATTTTATTGGGAAAAAAATGCTTTTATATTTTTTTTCTCAATATCTTTACACGAGTTGAATTTTCGATTTAAAACAAATTTAAACCTTTCTTTAGAAAGTTTTTCTATCCCCCTCTCCCTCAATATCTTTACGTTTTGTTTGGAGCATTAATTCCAGTTAATATTTATTACTTTTGTGTCTTTTCAGTAATTTAGATAATTAGAATATACACTTTTTTTTTGTTTTTTTTTTCATATTATTTTTATTAAACAGGGTGATTACAAAAGAACTTCACACTTTTAAAAATTTATTACATCAAAGCTGTTCAGAATATAGACACACCACATACGGATTCTTAAAGAAAAACTCTTGAAGTTTATTGTGACACAGTTAAAGATGTTCAATATGCCCCCCTGTCATGACAATCCCGCATTAACATGTCTCCATCAATCCCACGTATCGCAACTGTAATGCGTTCCTTCAGCTCGTCTAGGTCACGGGGAAGGGGTAGGGTGAAGATCTTGTCCTTTACACACCCCCATAAAAAGAAATCACAAGGTGTGAGGTCGGGGCTCCGTGGTGGCCACTTTGCAAATTCCAGGTTATTGTTTGCTCGACCAATCCACCGCTGTGGGAGAGTGGCATCAACAAATTCCCGCACCTCTTGATGCGGGATTGTCACGACAGGGGGCTTATTGAACATCTTTAACTGTGTCACAATAAACTTCATGAGTTTTTCTTTAAGAATCTGTGTGTGGTATGTCTCTATTTTGAATAGCTTTGATGTAATAAGTTTTTAAAAGTGTGAAGTTCTTTTGTAATCACCCTGTACTTTATTATACTTATTATGCTTATAAATTTTTATTATATTTATCTAGGAATTAATTTGCATACAAATTGAAAATTTATGAAATTTTAGATTAGGTAAAGAAAAAGAAACTTAAAGCAAAAAAATAAATCCTTTTATTTTAGATAAACAATTATATTTTCATAAAGAAATTTGCCAAAAAAAAAAAAAAAAAAATACAAATAGTGATGTCAAAAAAATTAGCAGCCAATACATTCAGAGGTGCAATGTTAGAAATATTTAGGTTTAATTTTTAATAATAAATTCAATGGGTAAAAATATATAGAGGAATTAAAATCCATTATGTAAAAAAATGTTCTGATTAAAGTAGAAAAGTATAATTAAAAAAATTAAGTCACATCAAAAAGAATAAAATCAAATTTAACAATAAGCAGATTTATTTTAACTATAGTGATATTCCAAAAGTTTTATCGAATAGTAATAAAAAAAAATTAAAAAAAAAACTTTTTTCTATAACGTTAGGAGTCATGACTAAGTTAAAGTTCCTAGAATTTATAATAATTAAAGAATTAGTGAAAGAAATAGTATCAGTTCTAATTAAATAATTTTTGATAGTTAGATAATTTTTAAATTTTATAAATTGTATCTTTTTTTTTGGATTTTGTGCATTTAATATAAGAGTATAAAGAATGTTTAAATATAAACAGAAAAAGGAAGAAAAAAAGTCGATACAGGTGAAAATTACAATTCGTTAATTGAAATGGAACATTTTTAACAAACAGTAAATTAAATCTTTAAAATCTTTCTTGATATGGGCTTATGAATAATTTTTTTCTTTGCTATTGTAACCCAATCTTCTTTATCAGTAATTAGTTAAAACTATTTTTACTAGACTATTAAAAATTAAATCAATTGGCAATTTATAATTTTCAGTTTTGATACTTCTGTGCAATTACAAAAAAGCCAATCAATATTGTTAAGTTTATCTTTTAAAAGCTTTCCTAACAAAGATGGTTATCTCCTGGTTATGTATACCCAAGGTCTATAAAAGACATTGTGTGTACACCTAGAGCACTATAATAGAGAGTAAGGACAATTGGACTGCAGCGGCCATTTTGTTGCCTTTCTTCTATTTATTAAAAGCTGAACCAATGAAAATGGACTCGCTTTAAAACTGTTCAAGTTAGACAACATAACTCCCCCCCCCCTGTTTTTATCATAAAATGTTGCATATAATTTTATGTATATTTACGAATGTTACAATTTAAATTTGTCATTAAAGTGATTTAATTTAGGTAACATACTAGTTAGTGATGAAACAGGACTCACTTTAAAACTGATTAAAAGTTATACAAAATTATTTGTTTTCCTATTTTTTTAATATATATTATTTTATTTATATTTACAAATGTTACATTTAAATTTAAGTCATTAACATGATCTAAGTTAGGTTATTTATGTTACGTCCTCATTAGCAAAATTAACAAAAAAGATTTTCTGAGAGGGGAAAAAAAAAGAAAAACAATATTTTTTGTTACTTTTTATATTTACTCCACATTCGTAATGACTGCTCGCATTGCCATCTTATCTTATCTGGTACAGAGGGTAGATTATCGCAAGCGATAATCTGCGGCACCTACTCCTACGAGGGAGTTTTGCGCCATCCCATTAATAACGACTGCTACGAGATGACAGTAGCAGTCGGGACCGACGGCTTAACGTGCCCTCCGAAGCACGGGGGGTTTCATGATGGAGGAGCTGCTGGGGATAAACTAACCAGAGGCTGTCACCAACTGCTGGAACACCAGCTATGGTCAATCGGCAAATGGGTCAGACCAAAGTCCCCCAACAGCCGCGCCCCAAATAGCTGTCCCGCCAGCGGTGGTCCTCAAGCCCAGGCCGTCACCCAACCAGCAGCTGGCCGCACCTGAAGTTGCTGAACTCCATCGATTGGCAAGCCAACCGACGAGACAACCAGGCCACGGCCACCCCCTCGCATTGCCATACTCTTGCCATCATATTTCTTTTCCTTACAAGTAGAAAAGCAAGTGTTGCTTGAAACGCCTTTAAATTTCATAGTCATGAAAACTCAGTTTTGATCATAAAAAGCTGGCTTCATTGCTTCTTATAAATTTTTCTTCTTCTTCTAGTAGGTTGTTAAATACAGCTGCATTTACAAATTGTAAAGGCGTTTGTTCATGGCAAGTTCTAAAACATCTTAATTCAGTAATTCTTTTGACATAGATTTGTTCCCAATTCTTCACCATGTTTAAATTGTTCTTCAGAAAAATATTTCTGTAAAACATGATTAGATTTTTAACAGAAATAAAAAGAAAATTCATTAATGTAATATATTCTCCATTTTACGAGTTGTAGTTCAGTGGAGGGTAGGACAAATACCCCAGTCTTAAAGTGCGAGGGAGGAAAAAACCCCAGAGTAAACACACAGGTACAAAACCCCCAGAGATAAAAGCTATGGTAAAAGAATAAAAGAAGACATAACCTCTAAATGAAACCTTAATTTTTATAACATTTTTATTGAGTTACCTGAAAATTTATTGAATTTTTTTCTTGTATTGTGTAGCGTGTGTTTGGGCGGGGGGGGGGGGGGGATTTTTTAAAAAGTTTTTTTTAAATTTAATTAATTAAATATTTTTTTTTTTAATGTAGTGATTTAGTGAGAATTATTCGTGATTTGTTACTGCAGTTTACTGCACAGCAGCACGGCATTTCAGAAGAAATTGAACGTTAACAGCATTCGTACAGAGGCACATAGAAAATGACTACACGAAAGGCAACAAAATGGTGATCGAAGGGTCACGTGCGACTGACCAGCCAATGAGCTTGCATTCCTGGCAGCATACGTTCGAGGAAAAGAATATCCGTACTCTTTATTATTGTGCTCTATATACCCCCTATAAGTAACGCCCTCTAGTAGCAAAACAACAAATCAATTCGCTGCCCCTGGTTTCACATTCTCAGCAGCGATGGGCAGGCACTGGTATAGCCAATTATAACAAATTTTGTGAATTCTTTTCTCAGAATATTTTGAGAAGTGCATTGAATGGCTTTGCATGAGTGTTTAATTTGGTGAAAGCTACTCGCAGAATAATTTTTATCAAAATCGGTGAGTCAGAGTAGGTGGAGTCTCCTTGTCAGTGAATGCCAATACAACGACATTTTTAGAAAAATCTTTGAAATTGTTTTTTGAAATAATGAAAATTCTTTATATATATTTAAATAGGTTCGCATTGGGATATATCATGAGAATAATTGATAAAGTATAAATGACTGAATATTATTTATTTATTTATTTGTGATTTAACAAAATACACCTAATTGATATTTGAAAGCATGGTTAAATTTAAATTTATTATTATGCATGGTTTATTCATGTTTTTAAAAATCTGTTTTTAATAAAGATAAATCAGTTATTGAATACAGTGGAACCTCTATCTATCGTTCCCGCATCTATCATAACTCTGAATCCGTCGTTCATACTCTGTGGACCCTGAAAAAATTTTAAACTATGGAATAAAATTTCCGCTATAATTCATCAAATGATTTCCCACATTATCAGTTAAAATTTTTGGTCTTGCAGACGTTAACCTGGATTAATCGTTTATTGTACAGTCTGTTCCACTTTCACCAACAGAAGTCAAGTAGTGGTAGTTTATCCGCAAGAAAAAAAATTTTTTAGCAAGCTTTCGCATATAAAATGTGAAAGGGTTTTCCTGCAATTATAATTTGTAATTTTATCATTGATATGTAGAAAAGGTGGATATTATTAGGAATAATAAGGTAGGAAAACATTCTGATAAAATTAACAAACAAAAAAAAACAAAAAAAAAAAACAGAGAGAGAGAGAGCGAATCTGTGATCGAAAATATTCGCCATCAAGATTATTCAAAAGCAAGATAGCGGGTCATTCTTGCTTGAAGAAGAATGTGAAAGGAGAGATTTTCATAGTCAAGCAAAGCAGATTATACTGCAACTTGATAGAACATATTCATAAATTACATCATAGACTTGGTTGTGGAGTTACTGGGTTTTCTTGGTACCAGTTTTATAGATTTAATGAAGAAAAGAAATGAAGAATTAAGGCATAGAATCAACAGTGAAGAATTATACATCAAGTAAAGAAAACTTTTCCAATGGTAAAAATAGCCCTATTCTGGGCCATACCTTTTGATTGTCAATTTGCCACTTCCTGTTAAATACAGTAGAGATTTGTTATGTCACAATTCTTTGAATCCAAAATTTTACTGTATAATGAGTTCAATAATTCCACAGTGGATGGTGCCACCCTTTACACTGGCGATATTCAAATGACGTGAATGCAGGGCCATCTCATCTTTGATAGATTTTAATGGGCTTAATCATTAATCAAAAAATAGACACGGTCCTTTACAAGAGAATGGTAGTGTTTCATAAGCAAATAAAATAGCTACTTCCTGCACTGCTCAAGTATAATTTATGTCATTAGTAAGGGCAACTACACAAGTTTGAGATGTATTATTCATTGCCCATCAATGTTCACACTCTTGGTCACATGGCACACATCAACACAATAATCAAACTCCTTCCACATCTAAAAAAGCATGTTTGGCATTACAGTCGTGGGTAATGGTGGCATGTAAATGTTACCTTTAATGAATCCCCAAAGGAAATAATGGCCACTGGAGAGGGTTTGTGAAAAGAACACGATTGAGGGCCATTTGTGAAAGAATACGATTGAGGAGCATTTGCACATATGGAGATTGTGGTCATTGTAAAGAATATCAAAGTCCTTGACGAAAGCAGATCAACCTCAGATGTATTTCCATGAGCCATTAAAACAAAAATTAAATGTTCGCAGTTACATTTGCTAATGTAAATGAGATTTAAAGGTTTTGGGGCATCTGCGCCTACTGTATTTGTTAAATTGGCTATATAAACTAATTTATCAAATAATAAAATTGTGAATTTATAATTAAATAAAGCTCAATGCATTTTTTCCTCTTTGAAAATGCCCTTACTTCATAAATACAATACATGTACGAAGTTTATTCGTAAAGTAAGGTCTGTTTTGCAAAAAAAAACAAAAAAACTACTATACAGTAGTCGTGTGCGATGGTTTAAAAACCACCATTGATGGTATGAACCATCATCGAAACCCAGTCGATGGGTTCAGGAATACCATCGATGGTTTCAGGAAAACCATCGATGGTACTTTTAATTTTTTTATATATAGATAAAGCTTAGACTACAACAAATATTTTATTACTGATAATTTGACAAATGTAAAAGTTGAGTTTAACAAAATTTATGCAAGACATTCAAAGGCATCGATTGTAAAATCAACAATTTCTCCAATTGCTTTGGACTTAAGAAGTTAACATGGTCCTTTTTTTCCAATAGTGCAACCTGCTTTTGAAAAAAGTCTTTCTGCAGGCACAGATGTTGCTGGTGGCGTTAAAAAACTTCGGGCCATCATTCTAAATGCAATATTATTTCCGTGCATCATCTTCCAAGCATGCAGTGGATTACTATTATGATGAGTCAGTGGCGATTCAAGGTAAAATGCCAAACTTGCGTGTAAGCCGTTGCTGCTAGTAATGTTGTGAGACGAAGCACTTTTCCTAACTAATGCTACAGTTCTCTTTGACCACAAATCATTACTATCAGTGGCAGTTACATTGTCACCTGTTGTTTAATCACTTGCAGGTTTAGACTTGAGGCCATTATTCACAAAGTTAATGGCTGTGGCACAACATTGCGCACTCCTGAAGTCCATATTTTTGAATCTTGGATCAAGTATGGTTGCTACACTGTATAAAAAGCTCTTTTCATGTTTTCCAAATCGTTTGCCCATGTGGTGAAATGCGGATTTTCTTAAAGCATTCCTGACGGTTGTTTGGGGATTCAAATTGCTAAGTGCATCTGCCATTATAGATACAAGCAGAATTACCTTGCTGATGGTGGCGTTTGTTTCTCCAGAAATTTCGTTTGTCACTTCTCACCTTATTTATCTGGTATAAAGCACTAATGGGAGGCCAGCGCCAAATCTCGAAACCGCATTGGTCGTCTCGTCTAGTGATTGACTGGTGATTTGACTTAACCAACCATTTACCATCGAAGTACAATCGAAATTTCCATCGATGGTTTGTAAATCACCATCTCTGGCAGTTGGTGTTTTACAAAAATCGTTCGATTGATTGACGAACAAAACCATCGTTGGTTTTCGATGGATCGCACGCCACTACTATACAGGGTGATCCATTTAAGTGTAGACATGGAAATATCTCGAAAACAAAGCAATGTATGAAAAATTGTCCAAAATCAAAAGTGAATTATTTCATGGGGGAAATTCATTAGCCAAAAACTTAGACCCCCCCCTTGTGATGGGTAACTTTGAAATCTTAAATACGAACCCCTATTTTTAATGGTATATCCAGATTTTACACAATATTCGAGAAATGTTTTATTCTTGGTGTTTTTCAATTGATCCAACCATTTAGAGATAAAGTGTGGAACTTTTAAAGTTTTGAACCCAATTTTATCGATGAAGACGAAGAGATAGAGTGATCTTCCTATTTTACTCTTTAATGGTCTTCAAGAATCCCGAAGTCAGAATTTCAAAAATTCAATATTTTTCAATACACTCGCGCAGGCTGTCTCCATACGACTGCTGTCCCCAAGACTTTGCTTGTGCACTAAAAAAGTTTGAATTTTTGAAATTACGACTTCGGATTCTTAAAGGTCATCCAAAAGTAGAATAGGAATGTCTGCAAGACCCACCCTCTCTCTATCTCTTTGTCTTCATCGATAAAAATGGGTTCAAAACTTTAAAAGTTCCTCAATTTCAGGGCCTTTATCTACTAAACAGTTGGATCGATTGAAAAAACACCAAGAATAAAACATTTCTTGAATATTGTGTACAATCTGAATATACCATTAAAAATAGGGGTCCCTATTTAAGATTTCAA
>JAHWFO010054683.1:1177641-1188476 GCA_023313115.1 Rhysida immarginata
ATTTTATCCCAAATATTTGGATCACCCTCTTCAAAATTTCATCTGTACTTCAAGATTATCGTTTTCCCCTATCAACATTATCTGCACAAGACTTCATCTACATCCTCAATAGACTGGGTTTATTTCTACTATCAACAACATCTTCAATAGACTACATCCTTTGAGTTTTCTTCCATCTCACAAGTTTCTTCAAGATTGGTGACTTTATTTATTATTTATTTTTTTGTTTTTATTAATTCACGATTTTCCCCATTAAAAGGAGACTGAACTCATTTAAATTTAAATTAATCATTTAAACTCCTTAGATCAATAATTCAAATGTTCTTCATCCTACTTTATCTTTGATGATTTTTGTTTACCTCAAACAAAGGCTATCGCACTCTCTCGCTGAATGGAACAAACATACTTTGTTGAACGGAGACAAGCCAACTGTCTTGACATTGGTTCACATTTGGGAAACGAATCTGTAAGGCTTGTTTTTAAAAGAGAAAATTTCACACCAACATAACAACAATTCCTGTCAAGATGATTAAATTCGAATTCTCAGTTATAAGAAATAAAGAAATTAAACTGGAACTAACTAACTCCAAACATCAGATAAATGATATTAATTAGAAAATGGATGGAAAAATTCTGCAACCTGGATTCGAACCAGGAACCTTGACTGTTATGGACAATGCCACTACCAATTGGGTTATCGCATACAGCTATACTGTCACTAAGTGTCTTAAAGACAACCAAGTTGTCAAGATGGAAAAAGAGCTTTGCTCGTTTCAAACTTGGGCCTCTACACTGCTGTTCTGACCACTGCTCATTTTTCCAGCACAAACTCTAAAACAATCCTTTTTCATCAAGCTAAAAAAGGAGGGGAAATAGATAAGGAATAATTTTATATAATTATTAAACTCTCTTTTTTATCCCTTCTCCCCCTCTCAAGAAGACACAACTCAAAATCGCTAAATATTAATAGTTCAGTTTTTTATCAAGCGAAATTTTTCGTCGAGGGGATGGGACATTATAATACAGAATATAAAATAAGTACAACATTACAAAACAAGTACAGTAAAGTGCATGTACAGTCAGACCTCGAACATTCGCGCTTCATAATTCACGAATTCACAGATCCGCGAAAATTTCATTGGAACTGAACTTATTTGCACCTGCGAATTTTCACACATCCATGTTCGTTTATTCATTTTACCTTACTGTGAATGCAAATGAACATGGCAGCCAATGCCTGTTCTATGAATTAGTAGGGGTAACATTAGTAGGGATTCTGCATTAGGCAGTACTGTACTCTAGTTTTACTTCAAACATTTGTTGTTGGTTTTATTTTTAAGGGTAATGAATTAAGCTAACTTTTAAATAAAATTAAAGTGTTTGGGAGCATGACTGAGGTCATATTTAGGGTCTCACCTATAGAAATAAACATACATTTCCATTTTTAATGACTATACCAAATATCCGTGAATCCTCCTCATTCGCGACAGGTTCTGGAACCTAACTCGCGAGTGTCCGAGGTCTGACTGTATTTTCTTTTGAAGTCCAGTGCGGAAAGTAATTTACAATCGCTGAATAGAATTGGTATTCCAAAGCATTCAAATGTTTTTTGAAATTTTCTACTGAATATAAAAGTTTTGTCAAATTGCTTGATTCTCTTGATACTTGTTAAACCTTATTAACTCTCTGGTATTTCCTAAGGACTTCTTTAAAGTTGGTAATGAATTGATATTTTCTTCATATGAGTGTGAATCTGCAGCCTTCATAACTGCTTAAATCTGCTGTTCTTTTCTAACTATTCAATGAAATTGTTATCACTCAAGATTTTAGCTGTTACTAAGTGAGTTCAAACCCACCCAATCACAAGTCAATAAGAATCAAGAAGCAGTTTGAGTCCATCCAGTGGTGCCCCAGTGGATCAGTGCATTCAACTATTTGAAAGTTAAATGCAATATCCACATGCAACGCACTTATAACTAACTCACTTATAACTTAGTTTTAACTCTGTGTAATGCTGTTCTTAGAACTAACGTAATGTATTGCATCATATGACCTTAAGAACTGATTAAATAATTGAAATCGAAAGAACTGGAACATCACTTCCCTGATTAACTGAAAATATGTTAAACTATTAATTTAGACATCATTATTGAAAATATGTTAAACTAAGTATATTTTATAAAGAAGTTTGGGTCTATTTCATTATAATGAGAGAGAAAAAAAAATCTATGCATATGACATAATTAGCACAATGCTAAAGCTTAAATTTAAATTTCATCTATACATTGTTTAAATTATTGATGAAAATAGGAAAGAAAATTCCACAGCCAGAACTCTCACCAGGAACCTTCAGCTACTTACTCTGATGCCCTAAACAATAGGCATTATGCATAATCGATAAAATGCAATCAAACATTCGTAAAATTTCAGTAAATACTTGATTAGCAACTTCTGAGGTGGGGGAAAAATTAAATAAATAGTTTTGAGAAACGCGCAATAATAATTCTCATGTGAACGTGAACGTTTCATGATTGGTTGTGACGTCACACTTTAGTAGTGTGCATTCAGATTCCAGGCAAAATCTATTTCATGTGTTTTGCTAATCAACTGTTTATTCCCCATAATGGTTAAATTAGACCCAGAATTTTGCATGGGACAGTCAAACAATCTGCCTAATAAATTCTTTCATGATTGCAGAGTTCTTTTCAAGGAATGATAGTTTTGTGTTTCTGAATCGCGCTGTATTAAATAAACGAGGTAAGTAACCAAGTTTTGTGCATCGATTAAGCCATCTTAAAATAAATAACTTGTTTTATATGCTTTGTTTAATGACATGTAAAGCAATGTGCCCCTTTCTGAAACGGCTAACATTAATGTAATAAAATTATTAATATACTAGAAATCCACCCCGTCACATAACTGGTGTCAACCGTACAGATTGAAGGGTAAAAAATGAAAGTGGAGCATCAATGGTTTTCAAAATAATATTCTGCGACAATATACTGTTCATCTGCATATAAAAAATCAACACTAAATAATTATATATTTATTTAATTCACAACAATCCCTGGCTTTGGACAGATTGTTGTAAACTTCTTTGTTGGCCTCAGACATACAGACAACTAAGAGAATTATACAGGGTGAGTCAGAAGTCGCAGTACACCCCATTTTTTTTTGAAAACCTTGCAGGAATTGGGAAATCTGAATATTCCAGTAAGTTATGGGTGAGGTGGTCTATCTTTTACGGTATGTACCGAACATGCAGCCATCTTGAATCTAAGTCAATTTTTTTAAATGGAAAGGGGGTTGTGTGATATATCATATAACATCAGCATTTTCTGACAATTTCATTCCTATAAACAGATTTGAAGTAGCAGTTATGGTTCAAAAGTTAAAACACATTTTGTTTGGAATTACAGTCTGGACTGTTCTCCATAAAGGACAGTCCTTTAATGTGTTCAACATGGTGTCCCTGTTAGTCAAGGCACATTTGAAGGCACTGAATCCAATCATCATGCACTCGCAGAAGGATTTCTGCAGAAATGCTGGCACATGCTTCTTCAATACATTGCTGGAGATGGTGTTTGTTTCTGATTCTACCTGCATATACGAGTTGCTCCAGGGCCCATGTGCAAAACTGCATACGTCTGTCTCAGTCATCCTCTGCTAGGTGCTGGAGTATCTGAATCTTGAATGATGCCATTGATGAGCATGAAGGATTCGTATGATCGATGACTGGCTGATTCCACATTCTGCTGACCAACATTGTGTGCTGCGTTGTGGGCTCTAGATGAAGGACGCCAAAACCATTGTTGAGGTTGTCTCATCAGTAGCACTTATCGGACGGCTACTCCGTGTCTTGTCAACCACAGTCCCGGTTTCTCGGAATTTCTTAATTAAGCACCTGACGGTGTTGTGTGAAATTGGAGGTCTTTCTGGGTGCCAGTTGTTAAAATCTGCAGCTATGACACGGAAACTTCATTCTCCAGACATCAAAATGATCTCAATTCTCTCCTCCGTGGTCAAAGCCATCTTCAGTTACCTGCTACAAAACGAAACAAAATGTGTTGTAACTTTTGAACCATAACTGCTACTTCAAATCTGTTTACAGGAATGAAATTGTCAGAAGATGCTGATGTTATTTGATATATCACACAACCCCCTTTCCATTTAAAAAAATTGACTTAGATGCAAGATGGCCACATGTTCGGTACATACCGTGAAAGTTAGACCACCTCACCCATACCTTAATGGAATATTCAGATTTCCCAAATCCTGCAAGTTTTTCGAAAAAACAGGGTGTACTGCGACTTTTGACTCGCCCTGTAGTATTAGATTAAATAAAATTAAAATAAATTTTTTTATTATTTTGTTATTACTTAAAATTTTTAATTCTAATTACCCTGTTAATATAAGCTTTATTAATATTAAATAAAATTAATATTCCTATAATTTTTTCACTTCAGATAAGGCAATAGGTTACTTACAGGTCAAGAGATAAGGGAATGAGTGTCTTGTAAAATATGTCCAGAATGTAAAGTTACATTGAAAAACTACACAGTCACACTCAGTTACCTACACTCCGGTACTTATTTTGAGGGGGTTTAATGTTAATAACAATAAATATAGGCTGAGCTGTGACATCCTTTCAATACTTGATGAAATAATCTTCATCTTTATTAAATAACATGAATTAACAAATCCTAAAATATCATTCTGAAATCTGATATTTCCGGTATTATTGCATAACCTATATTTCTACATGCCCTGAAATGATCCTAACATACAAAAAGCGATGAATGTCTTGATAATTTTCTTTCATCTCTCCGAATAGCATTCTTCAATTTGGATCTTTTGGAACAGATATGAAATGTTTCTCTGGTGATTTATCGTCATATTTGTACAGCTTGGTACAGTACACCATTTTTACACCATTAATTTCTCTTCTATTGTTTTAAACAACGTTATCCTTTTAAATAATTAAATATATACTGGAGATGACCTCCAAACATGATATAATAATTTTTCTATCGAAAAATGGAAAGAAAAATTCTGTGACCTAGATTCGAACCAGGAACCGCGACTGTCATGGTCGACGTCTCTACCAATTGGGCTATCGCAGACACCCGGACAGCCATGCTGTCACAAGGTGTCTTAAAGATAACCAGGTTGTCACGGTTGAAAGCCCAATGGGAGGCAGGCACCTGGCTTACAGATCGAGAATTTCTTCTGTCCAACCATCAGAATTTCTCCTATTCAACCGTGACAACATGGTTGTCTTTAAGACACCTTGTGACAGCATGGTTGTCTGGGTATCTGCGATAGCCCAATTGGTAGAGGTCTCGACCATGACAGTTGAGGTTCCTGGCTCGAATCCAGGTCGCAGAATTTTTCCTTCCATTTTTCGATAGAAAAATTATGACATAACGTTATCCTTTGTTAGCCAGACAGCACATTACCAGCTAGGATTACAAGGAGACTCTGAGGCTTCATCCATCAGCTCACGGTCTTTACTGAAACGTGACGTCACAGAGAGAAGCTGCTTTGCCGACGTGGAAAAGTTTAAAAATCAATTGCGAGCGATGAACTCATCCAAAAAATTCGAAATTTTTTATACATGTTCTTTTGATCTGGACTACTTGAAAACGTTATAATTAAAAAACATGCATAATCCTTATCGAGCTACTATAGATAGCTTAATACTTCCATGTCCACAATGGTTCGATTGGTTAGGGCATTGGTGCAATTAGCCTAAGGTTCCTGGTTTGAGCCCAGGCTGTGAAATTTTCTTTACTATTTTCATCATAATTTAAACCCAAAGTATGACATGTAATAAATCCTCATAGAAAATTCTTTACTTTTACATTGTTTTCTTTATGTATCTAAATAAATTGTATACCATCCTGAGTTTTTATTTTGGATTATTCATGCTTCTTATTTGGCCTGAAAAATCGAAACAATTTCAATTTGTTAACAATTGCAATTCCAAAACAGATGAAACTAATGCTTATTTATTGAATTTTAAATTTCCAAATTTTAAAAGTATACATACACAATATAAATCTTGTTTTAATAAATGTCACAGGACCATGAAAATTAATTTGCTAATCTGAAGGTTCATTAATATGAAAATCAACTTTTATCATTTTTAAATTATGCCTAGAAGTGTCTTGCTCCTATCTTTTTTGTCTGTTTTGTTACTCTTAATGTTTGTGAAGCAGTGAACTCACCAATTTCATTTAAATTGTGGTGAAACTTTCTTGGGACATGATGATTTGAAACCAATCCATTGAATTCATTTCAATGAAGCATACAGCATGCAATTTCTTCTGAAGAAAAATATTGGATCATCTACAAAAATTTCATCTTCACTTTCATTTTCATTATCTTGCAAATCTTTTTTGTTTTCTTGTATTGTATTGTAATTTCTTGCAAAGTAAATACATCGTTACACACTTGACGGAATCTTGAAAGTTTTGAATTCTCTGAGAATTTGATTAGATTTTCCCGATCTTTTAAAAACGTTAAAAGATGATTTGGTTATGCCAAATGTACAGGGTGAGTTTTTTAAAAGTGGCCCGGCACGAAATACTGCGCAGTAAGTTTTCAAATGACTTGTCATTCATGTGATATTGCACAATTGAGAGAGTGACATTGGTGTGCATGGTAGTCATTTGTTCAAAGTGGCAAAAATGGTTTTATCTCTGCAACAGCACATTTTTGTGGTAGAGCACTATGCACGGTATGGGTCTTGGAAACAGTGTGCAGATGAGTTTAAAATTAAGTTTCAAGTTGGTGCTATGCCTGCAAAACCTTCTGCTAAGAGTGCAATGCAAAACTTAATTACAAAATGGCATGCAATGGATTATTACTGAATGCAAAGAAAGTGCGCAAAAGGATGGTCTGTGTGACAGCAACCATTGCTGCTGCTGAAGAACACATGCTACGCAGTCCCAAAACATCATCACGGCGGCTGTCTCAGCAACTGGGTTTGTCTCAATCAAGTGCAATGAAACACTTACACCCCTTCAAAATGACCACTGTGCATCAGTTGCATGATGTGGACAAGCCAGCCAGGATTCAGTCAGAGAATAGGGAGAAAAGGAAGCAAAGTTCAGCACTTTTTTTGAAATGC
Source organism: Rhysida immarginata (assembly GCA_023313115.1). Classification (NCBI taxonomy): domain Eukaryota; kingdom Metazoa; phylum Arthropoda; class Chilopoda; order Scolopendromorpha; family Scolopendridae; genus Rhysida; species Rhysida immarginata. Next base: position 1,184,777 of record JAHWFO010054683.1, read on the forward strand.
AGAAATAACTAGCGATCCTTGTGTTCGGACTGGTGAACTAGCAATTCGAAACTAAAACCTTAATAAAGTTTCAGTTTCAGGAAATCAAAGGCAGAAATTTGGCAGTAATTGTTAACATTACAGAAAGCTGTGCATTATTTATCCATTGTTGCAATTCTTTTTTTGTATTTATTGGCGATAATCTGAGCTCAATGTTTGTCATTTTTTTAATATTATTAAACACATGTTACTTCCATCTTATATGAGTTGTTAATTATGCGATTCTTTTTGTGTTTTTTAAGAACATATCAACTTAGCTTTAAATGCATTAATTTTAACAAATTGATTTATGGTATTACATACGGTTATGATTGCCTAATAGTTAAAACCGAGATTTAATTACAACTGTAAAAAAAAAAAAATTATCTATTGAAATTCGTCTTCTTCGATTATACTAGAATTAAGAAAAGGCACGAAGAAAAAACATGGAAGATGGGAGGAAAAGATATTCACAAGTTCACCACTTGTGAATATTTTTTTTCCTCCCACCTTCCATGTTTTTTTCTTTGCGTTTTTTCTTTATCCAGTATAATCGAAGGGGGAAGTGAAAGTAACAGCGGCTTGAATGAGGAGGTAAGATAATGGAACAGCCGATTAGTTCACCAGTCCAAACGTTCTTCCGCTTTGGCGCTGTTTTTATTTCATAAATTTAGCATTGAATCAGTTAGCAACTTTGCTTCCCGTTCTCCCTATTCCCTGGTTCAGTTTTGTGAATGATTCCTGAGCACCATTGATTCGGAGGTGCTGGAGGATGGTTATGTGTTCATCTCAGATGAAGCTGGTTCCATCTGTCCGGCTATGTCAACTCACAGAACATGCGCCACTGGTCTTCTGTCAATCCGCATGCGTTCATGGAGTCTCCACTGCATCCACAAAAAATTGGAGTATGGTGTGCTGTGTCTGCCTGCCGCATCATCCCTGTGTTCTTCAATGAAACTGTGAATAGTGATTGTTATGTGCACAACATTTTCAACATGTTTGCCGCACAACTTACTGATGACGAGCGTGCCAATGTTTACTTTCAGCAAGATGATGCAACAGCCCATTCTGCACACGTAACACTTGCCCGTATCTAGGCAGTGTTCCCACCTGAACATGTCATCAGTCGAGGAACAGAACAGCCCTGGCCATCACGGTCGCCAGACCTATTGATCTCCGATTTCTTCCTCTGGGGTGCACTGAAAGGTGTGGTCTACCAGAACAATCCACGCACAGTCGCCGATCTTCAACAAAACGTCCAGGCAGCCATTCAGGCCATTTCAGCAGAAACCCTTGATCGTGCCGTCAGGAACCTGTGAACACGCCTTCACACATGCCTCGAGGTCAATGGAGGACACTTCCAGCACCTACTCTAGGTTATTTGCGCTGATTTGTGATCATTATTATCTCTTTTCATGCTCATTTTTACACGTTGTTCACCAGGCCATTTTTCAAAAACTCATCCTGTAGTTGCAATCTTTATCTGCTTTCTTCCACTATTGATTTCCTTTAAAATGTTCATTTTTTCCTTCAAAGAAAATGGTTTCGCTTTTGTTTCTGTATTTCTCGGTTTGTGAGGCAAATCTGTCTGCGTTAGAAATTAGGCTGTATGTACCTCATTTATTTTACAAATCAATGTGTAGAATATGTGCTCTATAAAAAAAAATTATTTTCACTTTATTAACCAAGCAAGTCATTATGAATTAGAACAGCTAATAGGAACCGCACGGAATAACTAATGAATGGAAATGAAATTTCCCTAGTTTCAGTGATATATCATTGGGAGGTGCAGAATGGCCAATTCCCTAGCGATTGGGTGAAAACTCTTTCGTCCATTGAAAGAAGCATTTTCAATTTTCAAAGTCAGATTACGGGAACTTTTCGGACACCCAAAATTTGAAAATTTTCAAAAACTTGGGCCTTCCGTTGGTCATTTCAAACATTTATTATAAATTCCTCTACAAATTCCTTTCGCAATGGTACATCACAATATGCTAAATTTTATTATAATAATTGTGACATCCTCAAAGAATGCTTAAGTTTCAAAGGAGTTCACACACCAGACATGACCTGGTTTATTTAATTTTTTTTTTAATCTTAAATTTATAAGTTTATCCAAGGAGCTTAATTAGATTAAATTTATCAAAAATTTGACCAGAGAGTGCTTATTCTCATTGCTTTGATCACTAGGCATGTATTTAAACTTCATAACTTGGCTGCTCTAAACTTAGACAATCTAACCTTATTAGCTCGATATTGCAATTGGTGAACATTGCAATATCATTGTTTTGCCACTGGGCACCATCCATATAAGGAGAATGTTGAATTTTAAATATACAGAGTGTCCCACTTAACCTGACAAATCAAAAATAACTTGAAAATACAATAAAATAAAAAGTTACATTACAGATTCGGATTTTACACTAAAAAATGCATAAATTTTGTCTGAATCATTTTTTTTTTTTTTTTGATTCGTGATAGATGGCACGGTAAACACCCAAAATAAGATGTTTTGCAATTCTTGAGAGATACATTTTGGATTGAAAAATAAAAAAAAATGCCTGTCCAATATTTTTAAAAAACATGTTATGTTTTTGTTACCTCGGGGTTCTGGTTTTAGGTGAGTCCCCTCACCTTTCATCATTCAATTAAATTAAATGCTCAAAATGATGACCTCAAACTTCAATGCACTTGTTGATTCATGTCTCAAACTTCAAATGCCTGTACACATCTTAAAAGCATGTCTGGTAAAATTACGATGCAAGTGTCCCTTATTCGTTGCATCTTTTTTTTTTTTTTTTTTCATGAGTTGTAGGTGTTTCTTTATAAACAGCCTCTTTTAGGTAACCCCACCTAAAAAAAAGCCTCGCAGATTTTTTTATCTTTTAGGTAAAAAATCTAGGGAGGGAGGTGTTTCTTAACGTCCTCTACCGATGCAGCAATTATTGTAATCCCGATCTAATACTCCGTGTGCTACAAATGAATAATGGATTGGACAACCATCATGTTGAAACCACATATTCTGTTGCACTTCCAAGCTCAGGTCTTCAGCAGTTGTAGTAGTTCATCTTCAAGAATGTTTTGGTATTTTTTACCATTCAATTTACTGTCAGTTGCCATATGGTCCGATAAGTTTATCACCATTTATTCCACATCAAACATTAACCGGCCAAGGATGCGTATAGTGTACTTCTTGAATCCAATATGGGTTTTCTACACTCCAATAATGCATGTTATTGCGGTTAACCTCATTGTGGTTCGTAAATGTTGATTCATCAGAGAATAGTATACAAGCAAAAAACTTCTGGTTCATTTGTATTTGCTCAACTCCTCATTGACAAAACGTTAGTCGGTTTTGAAAATCATTGCCGTTTAGTTGCTGATGCAAGGACACATGATAGGGATGAAATTTAGGTAAGTCAGCATTTTCCAAACACTCGTACAAGAAATTCCTGATTGGTGCGATTTTCTTCGGAACTCACATGTGGAATATGAGCCACTGCAGCTAATACCGCTGTTTGATTATTTTCTCCACAAAGTAGCTGTATGGGTTCTTTTCTTTGGCTGTACACTCTGTCAGTAAAAAAACTTCTTAACAACTCTAACAAAAGAAGAATGTGATCGTACTCTTTCAGTGTTACGAGCCTTTTCTGAGTAACATTTTTTTTTTTTTCTAATTATT
>JAHWFO010054683.1:1188486-1199039 GCA_023313115.1 Rhysida immarginata
GTCACTCCTCCCCCTTGGCTGTGCGTGCCATACATTGGCACGCTACATCAGGAAAATGCTCAGCATAGAAATTGACAGCATCGTCGAAATTTCTCCTACATTCGCCATAAATGAGAATCATTTCTATTTTTTCTTGCTTAGTTACATAAGCCATGATGCAAAGTTAAAAAAGAATGACAGTGGCATGGAACAGTTTTCAAAAATTGATTAAGCACCTCTCCTAATTAGAGAGGTAAGTGTCTAATATAAGGAGCATTCAAAAAGAAACGAGCCGGAGGCCTAGGAACAGAAACCAGTACCTGTATGTCAGAAGTATTGGCCCTGGCTGTTGAGGCACTTCTCCCACTGCAACACAAGGCGGTGAATGGCTGTCTCATAAAATTCCGGGGGCTGCATTGTGAATCAGTTCCACACGTAGTGCTTGATGTAGTCGTCTGAGATGAATCGTTTGCCCCTCAGAGCCCATCAACCAGTTAAACAATGCCATCGTTAATGCGGTTTAGTGTTCCAGACCGCGCATCATCGGCTAACGACACCCGTCCTTCCCTGAACCGCTTGTGCCATGCCTTGAACCTTGCAAGGGACATGCAGCGTTCACCGTACACTTATGACATTCTTCGATGAATGTCCGTTTCCTCTACTCCTTCCGCTGTCAGAAAACGAACAATACCTCTTTGCTCTTCTTTTGACGCGTCCATTTCACTTATTCACTGCTTATACAACACGAATGACAGTTGGACGACTGACGCTTGCTTCTGCTTCCTTTGTATAGTCACGTGACTTCCATCTTTTGTCTACACACATGCCAAAAATTGCATTATTAAAATAAAATTTACACTGTGAAAAAAATTAACACAACATAGTTTAGGATAAAAATTATTCGAACATTCCTAACTCAAGAAAAAATTATTAGAACAAGTAAAACAAAACGAGCAGCATTTTACACCAAAATAAAGTTCAATATTTTGTTGAACCTCCCTTAGCCTTTATAACAGCTTTGATGCGATCTGGCATTGTTTGAACTAAACATTTGCAATAATCGTCCCCAATTTAAAACCAACTCTGTGTAATTGCAATTTTTAGCTCTTCCTTGTTGGCAGTTTTTTTTTCATTGACCAATTTTTTCAATTTCCACCAAATATTTTCTATCGGGTTGAGATCAGGACCTTGTGCTGGCCAGGCAATGTTTTAATGTTATGATTTTGAAGATATTTCTTAATTTTTGCTGCTCGATGACAAGATGCATTGTCGTCTTGAAAAATTACATTTTCATCACCAAACTGTAATTCTATGGTAGGAATTAAGAAATAATCTAATATTTCTTCATACACATCAGCATTAATTTTTCCATTAATTGATGTTATTTTTCCTAGTCCTTTGGATGAGATACACCTCCAAATCATTATATAGGAAAATTAAGTGAATCTCTTAAACGCTCTTTATTAAATTTTTCATCACGTCACCTTCAAACAAATATACTAGCATCATCTCCTCCCCCAATGTTGATATGGCTTTCATCAGAGAATATTACCGTAAATATTCAACTACAATGCGCATCTTGTATAAAGCGATTCCACTTTCAGAGCCCAAAAAACCAGTAAAAATTTTATCCTCTTGTATAATGCGGTCCCCATTTTTGACTTGTTGCGAGAAATAAAATAGGCAAGAATATACAGAAAAAGAAAAAAGAAAGGGGGCGGAAAACCTTAATATTTTACTATTGCTATTACCAGTCACTGCTTTTCAGGTCATAAAAAGTGGAAAACATCATGAGTTCATTACAGAAAAGTGAAAAATGTTTATAAAGTTCCATTGCAGGGAAGAGGGAGAGATAGTCTCTGACAACACTTCCTAGAAAGAAAGCCTATGCACTGAAAATTTAGACATTGTTACATGACCATAGGTAGTCATAATTTAGGGCTTAATATTGGTAGAAATAGGATTAACAATGCCTATTTTTTTGTAAGTGATTACTGTTAACAATAATATATAGATATTAATTAAATAAAATTTAAGTAGGAAAATTATAAGATCGACGCAGTTTTGAAGTTATTTTCGTATTAGCCATTGATATAGAGAAGTCATTTCGTTGTTTTTTATTTTTTTGGCGACAGGAAATTCAAATAAAAAATGAATTAATTTGCCATATAATGAACTGTACATTGTAAATACAGGATAATTAAAGTTCTGTGACGTATATTATATGCTAGTTTCGTTTGAACTTCAACAGCCTTAAGTTCGTTCGCCCTTAACTTCAATATTAAGTCATAACTTTTCCCTCTTTAAATGCAAACTGCAATGTGCGGCCAGTCATTTACACGACAATATGGGTCGAGGCAAGGCTGTAGGTCAAGTTATGCACAATAGAATAATCCAACAATTTAGAAGCAGTATATCTCAGTGTGAAATAGTCAGGAATCTTGGACTTCCGTCGTCTACAGTTCATAATATTATTAACAGGTATAGGACAAGCGGAAATACCACAGTTTGTAAAGGGCAAAGATGAAGACCAATTCTGACTGCTTGTGATCTTCAGATTTTCAGACGTCACTACATTAAAAATTTCTGACATTCAACAGTGACAGAAACTGTGGAATAGGTTCGAGGATTCTATCAAAAACCTTTATCGTTGAATACCATTTGCCGCTATATCATAAAATGTAAGTATGCAAAATGAAAGGTGTTTGTAAACACACTGCAGAAATGTAGATGCCCGGCTTGGACATGCACCCATCTGAAGTGGACTGATGCCCGTGGTAATGTGTTTTGTGGTCCGATGAATCTACATTTACGGTTGTTGTTGGCGAAAATCGTTGGTGTGTATTTAGTACCAAAAAGGAAAAGGACAATCCTGCCTGTTACCCACGTGGTGTACAGAAACCAGCTTCAATAATGGTCTAGGGCTGCATGAGTGCCAATGGATTGGGGAACTTGCGCATCTGCAACGGCACAGTTAATGCACAAGCATATATTGGATTTTAGAAGAGCGTATGTTGCCTTCTTGGCGACGTCTTTTTGGAATCCGTCCCTTTCTACACTGGCGGGAAAAAAACCGCCAACACCACGAAGGACTTGTGTTAGATGATTGAAATTTGGACAGTATATTCAGCTATAGTATTTATTCAATTGATTCAAGTTTCAAGGTTACAACTTATAGGGGGCGTCACCCTGTACATGGTGAAAAGCACGGACTTTAGTACCCGATGTAGTCGCCACACTGGTCTATGCAGGCCTGGACACATGCATGCATACGGTCGTAGAGATGCCGAATGTCATTTTGTGATATGGCATTCCATGCCTGTTGTACCTCGATGGTCAGATCAGCGACAGTTGTTGCTGGTTGTGGAAGAGCCCTGACACAGCGTCCGACCATGTCCCAGACGTTCTCGATGGGCGACAGATCTGGTGATCGTGCTGGCCATGGTAGGATGTGGACACCTTGAAGGGCACGTTGGGTTGCAGCGGTGTGTGGGGTCGAGCGTTATCCTGTTGGAACAGCTCCCCTGGCATACCAGCCATGAATGGCAGCAAAATGAGTTCAACAACCATCCGAATGTAAACATTTGCCGTCATGGTGACTGGGATAACCACCAGGGGTCCTGCTGTTATAGGAAATCCCTCCCCATACCATAACGCTAGGGGTGGGGCCAGTATGCCAACGGCGGATACAGCTCGGTAACAGGACTTCCCCACTCCTCCTCCTGACCCTTGTGCGACCATCACTCTGACCCAGACAGAAACAACTTTCATCCGTGAAGATCACAGACCTCCATTCTGTCCTCCAAGCCGCTCTGGCTTGACACCACTGAAGATGTGCCGCACAGGTGTTGAGGGGTAAGAGGCAAACATGCCACAGGGCACCTGGAGTGGAGGTTCCCGGCCAGGAGACGGTTCCGAATTGTGCGTGGAGTGACGTTGGGTGCCACAACAGCCCGAATGGCTGCTGCAGATGCTGTCCGATTTGCCACAGCCATTCTACAGATGTGCCGGTCAACCCTGTCCCCAGTGGACGGGGGTCGTCCAGATCCTGGTCTCCTGCCTTCGCTGGACCATTGCTGCCAACAGTTGTACACAGTGGCAACGTCTCGACCCATGCGTTCTGCAATAGCACGGAACGAAGGTCCACCCTCTCGAAGGCCCATTACACGTCTTCGTTCGAATTGGGTTAGGTCGCAGTCGCCTTCAAAGCATGTTTTACGTACTCAATCACACAGGTCCACAAGTGTCTGAAGTGACACAGACATGCGTCTGATCTCCTTTATATCTGTCATTGGAATGTCTCATTTGCATGTACAAGGTGGCGCTGGTGGCGCCCCCTATAAGTTGTAACCTTGAAACTTGAATCAATTGAATAAATGCCATAGCTGAATATACTGTCCAAATTTCATTCATCTAACACAAGTCCTTCGTGGTGTTAGGATTTTTTTTTCTGCCAGTGTATTTCAACAAAATAATGCATAATGCATATTACATGACAGTGGCTACACAATAGGCGATTTCGGGTGTTAAATTGGCCTGCCTGCAGTCCTGATTTGTCCACAATAGTGAATATACGGCAAAAAATTAAGAGGAAATTATGTCAACGACAACCCCGAACTGTTCAACAGCTGAAAATTTCGTACAGTAAGATATGGTAACAAATTCCCAAATTGCCATTGCAGCAATACAGAAATTGGTATCATCTGCTTCTCGACGGCTACAAAGCGTGATCAGAAGGGAGATGTCATCCAGATATTTCTGCCACTGTCCCAAAATTTTTGGAATGTTTTGCAACCGCCAGTCTGCAAAAAACCCTAATATTTATTACTATTAGTTGAATTTTTGATTCCAAAATGTTTAATACCTACCCAAGAAACTATCTTCTTTTGAAATAAAATGAATTAATACATCAGTGTATCAATGTTTTTGCTATGTCATATGTTTTCACTTTGTCCAAACTTTTATGGAAATGAGGTTTGTACGAGTTGGTGTTCAAGGCTTGCAGAAAAAATTTGCATAGATACAAGAATTGTTGCTGATATCATTTATTTGCTGAAAAATTTACATGCAGTAGATGAAGTAGATGAATGTTTGTTTCTTATTCTATGATTTTAATTACAGGTTCTCATATTCTATGATTTTCTGCTACAAATAATAGGAAATAACCATAAATAAATGCATATTAAAATGTTAAAGAAAGTTCATTAACTTAAGAACACGCCGTATTTATCTGATTATAAGACGAGGTTTTTTTACAAAATTAGAGAGCAAAAAAGTTGGATTGTCTTAGATCATCTTTAGCCCAGAGAAGCGATGAGCTTGGCTTCACTGCAGTAGCCAAGCTGACTGGATTAAAAATGGTGTAAATGATCAAAATCTTTATTAAAAAGAAGAGGAATGCTCGTTTTGGATCCCATGAGGAAGCATTTAACTGAAAAAGTAAAACAAGGTGTTAAGATTGCTAATTGTGAACGTGTATTTATACCAGAAAGTATGACATTAACCAACAGGAAAAATTTAAAAAAAAAAAAATCTTAAGTCTGTTGGGAACATGGATCAATCTGCATGGGATGTCATTTCTAAAGAGAGCCTCATTAGGGAATTTAAAAAGTACTACATTTCAAATGCATTAAATGGCACAGAAGAATCATGTGGGAGGAAAGTCTTACTTATGATGAAATATAAAATTATTTTATGCTATCAGAAGAAGATTTATTAATAGTATTAAATCAGTTTTTATTAATTTGAACTGTTTTAAATACTGCTTATATAAAGGTGCAATTGTTCATTTTTCAAAACAGCTAACAAGTGCAATTGGTTTATTAATTTACATGTAAGAGTTAAATGGTAATAGCTCAGGTAATACATTATTAGTATATTTTCAATAATGCGGGAATACATATAGTTCATTTTTTGACAAACATTTTTTTTTTCTTGAAATACTTACAACTTTAGGGGGTGGTCTTATATTTGAGGTCATCTAAGAATCGGGTAATACTTACAACTTTCATACAATACCTATTTGTATGCCTTCTAAGCTTAAATTCTTTAATTCATAACTCATAACACACCGGCCTATCTTTACTTGCAGCTTAAAACATAGTGATTTAGAACCTTCAAAATTAACGGTTATAACAATGAGTGTCACTTCTCGTGGCTCACTTCAAGAAATAAACCTGGCGACGTGAGCATAAAAAACAGCTCTCACTTATAAATGCTAAAATGCATTTTATGCAAACATAAATAAGGTAATTACAACAAACTTGTTGGGGCATTTGGTGCCAACATTTAGTACGGGACTTTTTTCCACTTTTTATTTCCTTGGATGTACATTTTCTATTTTCTTTGCAAAGTTTTCTTGTTGAATGATCTTGCCTCTTGCTTGTTGTTTGTTTTCTACCCCTACCAGGAAGATTTTCTGTGGTTCCCGAGTTGTTGAATTTTATTCCATGTGTTGATAGGGCACATCCAACACAGTTTACAACATCCCTTTGAGTTTTACCTTCTTTCATCAAGTGAATTATTTGTGTTTTGCATCATTCTTAGTTCTCGTAATTTGACCATTTTAATAATTAATGTGATTTATTACCAACAATAATTGCGCAGTAAACTGTTACTACCTGCATCTATAACATGTACTTGTTCCATTGAACACTAAAAATCACAATTTAATTACCATATTGTGACAAGTTCTAGTAATTTTTCCTTAAGCAATGTTATTAAATATTTTTTTGATAGTTTAAATTTTATTTTAACAATGTAATTTTGCCACATCAGTACAACAATGTTAATAAATATTTTTATAATATTTATTTTGATTTAATACTAATAATTTAAAAAATTATCAAAGATGTAATTCAGTTTTGCATGTTGTGTGTGAATAATTTTTGCCATTATTTATCATAACATTTCTGAAGGACTAAGGGCACGGACCATGGAGAGGTGCTACCAACAAATTAATTATGAAAAATCTTGTTTTGTGCAATTACAGCACCATTTATCATGAAACAAAAAAAAAATGTTTCAGACAAAACTTATGTAACTTTTAGCATGGATTCCGAATCTGCAATAAAAAATGGAGGCTCCCATTTGAAATTTCAAAGTCGTCCCCCCCCCCCCCCCCTTGCCCTTTTTCAACTGCTCTCTAAAAACAATCCTGGCTTCCTTGGAATTGTGAACTCTGCTCGATTATCATATCTCTTAATCTTCTGGGAAATGGCCACAACTCTTCCATTACCATTCCATTTTCCTTTTTTTCTAGATCATGCCTTATAATCAGGCTGCTTCTGATCTTCCTGTTCTACCAGGTAACCATAAAAGTTCTTGCCATTTTTAAGTTGCCATAAAAGTAAGTGATAGAAGATATGCAAATGAGTGTACAGTATGCTCCAAAATCTTTCAGGGGGGAGCAGAAAGGTTAGCCTGTATAAATACAGGGCTGTTGGGCATTCACATCAATCACATCTCGTGCAGAAGTGAAGACAAATGGAGGTATCGAAGGAGATGGTTAGGGGTTGTTTGCTTTATGACTTCAAGGTGGGCTTGTCAGGAGCAGCATCAAGTTGCCGAATGTGTCTTGCATTTGGGGATGATGCTGTGAATGAACGCACCGCAAGGTATTGGTTCTAGAAATTCAGGTCGGGAGAATTAACCATTTCTGATGAACCTTGCAGTGGTTGACCACAAGCCTTAGATGACCAGGCCCTGAAAACGGCCATAAAGGAGGACAGCAGTTTAACGTGTGGTGAACTTGCCAGACGGTATCAGGTTTCTGATGAAACAGTTAGACGTCACCTGCACAGCCTAGGAAAGACGTACAAGTTGAGCAAATGAATACCTCACACATTGCCGGAATCCAACAAGAATCAACAAGTGAGAGCCTGCATGTCGTTGCTTTCTCAACATCGTATCGCACTCATATTTAATCGAATACTTACCAGTGACGAAAAGTGGATCCTGTATGACACTCCTAAGTGTTCCAAACATTGGTTGTCACCCCAGGACACACTGTGCCTCATACCTCAAAGCCACCCCTACACCCATGCAAGATCATCCTCTGTGTATGGTGGACTAGACGCCAAATGGTTCACTACGAGCTGCTATCAACTGGCCAAACCATCACTGGGGACCTGTACTCCCAGCAGTTGGAACATGTGCAACAGGCATTGCAGCAGCAGGAGCCAGCATTGGTGAATCGCAAAGGGGTACTCTTCCTTCATGACAATGCGTGGCCACATGTGGCACGGATGGCCAGGGAAACCATAGAGCGGCTTGGCTGAGAAACTTTGTATCATCCACCTTACTTACCAGATCTTGCTCCAACGGATTATCACCTTTTCCATTCTCTGGACAACCATTTTTGTGGAAAATCCTACTCCAATGATACAGACCTGCAAAAGGCACTCACAGACTTCTTTGAGGCCAAGATAGGCAAGTTTTACAGCCAGGGGATTGATCAACTGCAGACACGTTGGCAGAAGGTGCTAGATGCCAATGGAGATTACTTTGGGGAGTAGTGGTACGCTACTTTTTGTGTACATCATTGTGTTTTCTGGAATTGAAAACTGCAAGAACTTTTGTGGTTACCTGATATAGTCTTCCTTGTCGCATATTCCTTATATTACTTAACCAATTTTCTTGATCTTAGAATCTAGTCAAACTTTTCATTTAGTTTCTTCCTTCTATACCACTTGCTTTGCTTATATTTGATTCTTATTAGCCTTGATGGTGTCCTTTTTGCATTCCACTATCTGATGCTGGTGTTGCAGATGTGTTACGTTGTCTGCTTCATTTCCAGCCTTTCTTTGTATGTTTCGGTCTTCAGTTGCTTACTTTTCAATTGCTTGTAATTGGTGAAGAATTTATGCCTTGTAATAACATGTTTTTCATCAATCTTTATTCACCTGTTTGTAGTTCTGGGTGTTTTTCTTTTCAAATTTCCTGCATACATTGTTGAAATCCATGTTTTGATAGCTCTGATCAGTAAAAGCGCTCCATAACAGAAGAGTTTTCTTCCTTAGACCAAGTTTTCCGTCGCTTTTGGTTCTCTTCCAGTAATTTGACAACTCCATTGGAAACTGAGCCTCAATGAATGCCCAGGAGCCATAGTATTCACAGTGATCTTTGTTAAACCAGGCAAAGATCAATCCGACTTAACCAGGCAAAGATCTTTGTTAAGCAAATTTAGTTGGGTTTAGTTGAATTTATTCACCAAAGCCTTTAATATCACCAGAACTCACAAGCCTCTCCCATCATTTCAAGGTATTGCCCTTTTGGAGAGGTTATTTATTATTGTTGTTGTTTTGGAAAAACCAAATTCGGATTAAATCTGGAAGCCTAGTCAGGATCAGCCCCAAGGGACAAGGAAAGGAAAAATTGCATGTTGTGGAAGTATTAATGTCTGGGTGTAGATATTTCCTTACTAAGTGCTAAGTGTTTAGGATTGTGGCTTTCTGTAAGGTTTTGCTTAAGTGTGGGTTCAAATTCTGTGTTGACAGGATTTTATATAATGAGTGTGGAATTATCCCAGTGGCGGAAAGAAGATATGAACGTGTACTCTAGTAACTCTCCAAAGGCGTTTTATTTTCTGTGCAAAATTTATATATTTAGTGATTTTATCTCTGTAAATCTTTTGTAAATTATGAGTATCATGGATGGAAATATCAATTTTGTCAGTCACTTTGTTTTGTTATCAATGAGTGTAACGTCTGGTTGGTTATGAGGGATAGTTTTGTCAGTGATTATAGCACAGTCAAAATATAATTTATTTTTATTGTTATTATTATTAGTAGTATTATTAGTATTATTATTGGAAAACCGAACTCTGGTCAAGTTCGGAAACCAAGTCCCAGAGACGGACCCAAGAGAGGGCCAAGCCCAAGGTGCTCAAATGCAAGGAATAAAATTACTTTCTCGTGGGAGTATTATTGTTTGGGTGTAGGAATTTCCTTACTATGTGAAAAGTGTTTAGGATTGTGGCCTTCTGTAAGATTTTGTATAAGTGTTGGTGTAAATTCAATGTTGAAAGAGTGTAATGAGTGTAGAATAACCCAGTGGCAGTAAGAATGATAGGAACAATGTGTACTCCGTTAACTCCCCAAAGGCATTTTATTTCGTGTGCAAGTTCTGTATATTTAGTGATTTTTATCAGTATGTCTTTTGTAAATTGTGTGTATTAGGGATGGGGATATTACTTATGTAGGTCACTTTGTTTTGCTTGTCTCCTAGTGTAATATCTGGTCTGTTAAGAGGGATAATTTTGTCAGTGATTATAGCTCTGTCAAAATATGGTTTATATGTGGTGTTCTCTAAGGCATTGCCTGGGATATATTTATAGTAAGGAGTGTTGATGCCCCTTAGCTAGATGTTGATGTATGATGTTGGCTACCTGGTTATGTCTGTGTAAATGGTCTGCCTGCGTGATATTTTGCAACTGGATATGATATACATGTACTGGATTGTTTCCTCTGCAATATGGTATTGCCTGCAAGCTCCATCAGTCAAACCTTTGATAATATGCTTGATGTTATTATTATTATTATTATTATTATTATTATTATTATTATTATTATTAT
>JAHWFO010054683.1:1199049-1239400 GCA_023313115.1 Rhysida immarginata
ATTATTATTATTATTATTATTATTATTATTATTATTATTATTATTATATGAAATGGAAACATGTATAAAATTCAGAGCTCTATTCAGACTTCATACATTTAATTAGATCTTAGAACAGAAAGTAGGAATGGTGGAAAAATGGAGCTACAGGAAATGTAAGAATTACTCAAAAACCTCATTTGACTAATAAACTTGTGTAATTGGATAATTGGCTGCACGAGCAACATCCAATAGTTTGTATTTAGTTTCTTGCCACTTTTCTTGCTCGTTCCTGATAAGATAAAATTATTCACTCTTCCCAATATAACGAGAAGTTTTTTAAAGCCTGTGGGGTGAATTCGATTTCCGCAGATAATGGTAATGAAATTTTGGGTGGATATACTGTATCTACTTTACACAGCAAAAGGGTTAAGAATACAAATACGAGCACTAATGCCACATATGATTGACATTTGTTGGCTGCAGATTGAAATGTCTTGATGTTCATAAAGTTGATTTTTTTGGGCTTTATTGCAATCGTGCTTGAGTTTTTTTCCTGCTTACTCTTCAGAAATACAACACTTAGCTCTTTCAGATTGTTTTATCACATTTATATTCACCAGAAACGTTTCAAGTCATACTTTAATGCTAAAGGTGCCAACACACATATCCGACTTTGATGCGCATGGTTTTCATCCAACTTGGAGCGACACCAGAGTGCATGCGACTAGCAAAACACACATTTCCAACTTCCGCGCGCACGACTTTCAACCGACAAGCATTTTAATTCCAGAATAAGGCGTGGGAAATTTCTATTTACACATTCAAACAAGAATAATTTAAAAGCATTCTGCACAGAAAACAGGTTAATGAAATCTTGTGATATATGATAATCACTCAAGACTAAAATCAAAAGGAGACTAGAATCGAAAGCACTCTCTCATCAACTAGATTCCCAGCTTATTCTCACAGCAGGAAATGATGGCATGTTCTGGTGTTTTATTTTCTAGAGCAGAGGTCAAATATTCAGTCTTCCCACCATTTTCCTCAATAAAATATTAGGATAAATCAAAAACATTTGATTAACATATACTTTATTACCTTTAATTATTATTATAATGCAACAAAAAAAAAAGTCAAGTTTATCCCTGTAGTTTATCTGTAAGGTGCATCTTGTCTGTGTGCTCATTGGTCATTTCTTTGCACTGAAATTATTGATTGGTTCTCACATACTAAACAACCATTACTGCATGCTGCTGTGGAGTTACCATTTTGTTTTACATGACTGTGGCGATGATCAAATACAAAAATATTTGAATATCATAGAATGCCCATGATATCATGACAGTTACATTATGAGAGTGGATCAAAAAGTAATGCACAACAATTTTTTCATGGAATACTATTTTGGTCCGGAAGTTCAAAATTGGCAAATTGATAGTTTAAATGTTTCGCTACAGACATCAATGGCTTGATCAGGTGTCGCCCTAGAAGAAGGACTGATAACTACTGAGTAAAGATGCGTATGCTAGCATCGTCAACTTGTGAAGAACAGCCAGGTATAGTCCGTTTTTTGGTTCAAACAGAAAAATTCGAGTGAAACCCACAGGAAAATGTTAGAGGTGTATGGTGCTGATTGTCTGAACCGTAGCAACATCTTCAGGTGTTGCAGATTCATCTAAGAGGGCCGAGAAAATCTTTCCGACGAAAAATTGAGGAATTTGGCTGAGAGGTGCTCAAACATTCACCCTATAATCCAGATCTCGCACAATCTGATTATTGCCTCTTCGGACCAGTGAAGAAATTCAAAGGAGGCCAGTGCTCTGGTTTGGATGAATGGGTTAAATCAGTCGTGAGCAGGTGGCTCTACAACCAGAAAACTGTATTCAGTGAAAGAGGTGTATTGATTCTGGTGCTATGATGGGAGATATATGTTGAAAGACTTGGTGCATATGTCGAAAAATAGCTAAAACCTGCATCTTTCTTGTGCATTTTTTCATTTTTGCTTATTATTAAAAATGTTACCACAAAAAATTGTTGTGTGTTTCTTTTCAAATCACCCTTGTATAATGTTGGCCCATTTTATTTATACATGTTCAGTCTTCTCCCTACTGCTTTTTTTAAAGTTTGTCATAATGATACATGTTAATTTTTAACAAACTAGTTAACATAAAAACAGATGTATTTTTAAAATTTATTTATACTAAATTCTGAATATAAATGGTTATTTTTCAGGCTCAATCACAGCCATCGTATCCTGTATATCCTTCAATTCCATCCACATCATATTCAAATTCATGCAATTCTCTTCATAATACATCATCATCCACTCCAGTATCAGTTGTTATGAGTCTGGCCAATCAGCAGCAAATTTTGCAGCAGCAGCAGCATCATCAACAACAACAACAGCAGCAGCAACAACAACAACAACAACAACAACAGCAGCAGCAACAACAACAGCAGCACCAGCAGCACCAGCAGCAGCAGCACCAGCAGCAGCACCAGCAACAACAACAGCCACCATCTCAACAGCAGGTAACAGATATTTCTTTCACTTCAATCATTTATTATTTGACTTATTTTTTTTATTTTTTTTTTACGAATTGGGATCCAATACGTCCATCCAGGGCCTGTATGGCCAGAGGCCGACGAGTTGGGTCCCTCGATGGACCTGGATTCACGACTTGTATGATGGTCGCAGCAGCCGGGGGGGTGAAGATTGTCTATCACTGATGGTCGCCCATCCAGTGACTAGCCATGCCTGATGTAGCTTAACTTCACGGAAGTTGTGTTCAGTGAAAGCCACCAGGCCACGGCCTCCCCACTTTGCAATTTAGGATTAAGTAAATTGGTATGGCGGAATGGTACATTCGTACAGGCCTACCACGAGATAATGATAAGGAATCAAAAATAATTACAGGGCTGTGTTGGGACACGGCCGCTAGCTAAATCGTAGAATACGTCTTGAGGCCACATGGCGAATAAGAAAGAACTTTGTGCAACACAATTTAAAAAATTTAATTTCTGATATAAAATGTTCAAACAAAAAATGTACTTGCAATTCATCATAAATTGTTAACGAAACCTTTATGGCATTCCCATACAAATCACTGGTCAATGATAAGAAGAGTATGTTAGAAATGGCAACAGACAAGAACCAATATTTCGTGCAAACATCAAATTTATAGTATTGTCACCCAATATATTAGGTGATACAATGGGTTTGTAATCTAAATTAAAATGTTTCCTCATAAAGCTAAGAGCGTATAAATTTAATGTAGCATCTACATTGATAATGTTAACTGTCATAATTGCAATATCAGTATCCACCTCAATGTTGTCACTGACTGGTCTAGGTGTTGGTGAATATTTCATTATCGCACTGAACAACAACATTTCCATATCAGATGAATATACACTAAGTGGCCAAATTATTATGACCACCTTATCAGTACTTCGTTGGGCCACCTTCTGCCTTCAGTACTGCGGCGATTCGCATTTACTCCAAGAGATGTTGAAAGGTGATGTATGGAATCTGACACCATGAATGCTGTTGTCTTGTGCTTTCTGGCCACAATCCGCTTTAAACCCCTTCAGTGAACTTCGATTTCCGGGCAATGTTGTGCTTGGCAAATGAATAAGAGCTTATTGACTGCTTCATATAGGCCGTCGTAACAGTATTTGCCTGATGAATAACACTGTCCTATTGTGTGAAATTTGTTGTTTTGGAACCTGTCTGATGGCTCTTTCAACTTTCTCCCACAAATTCTCAATTGGATTGAGATTTGGTCATTATGGGGGCCACCTAAGCCAGGTTCGTCGTCGTTTGTGGTGATTGCAACAATCTCGCCTTACTATCATTTTCAATTGTCGAATCAACTTAGGGTTTAAAGCATACATTCAGTAGCAAAAAAATTTTTTTGCAACAAACAACGCACAGGAATTGTTTGATCTTGAAACTATTCCTGCAAAATACGAATAGCGTGGCATTCCACATTGTCACGTTGGAAGAAGCCATCTCTATTGCTATACACCATCAACATGATTGCATGAATTTGATCAACAAAGATATTCAGACGTTTTTCTTCACAAATTAAAGGACCCATATTATGCCAGGAAAATATGCCCCAAACCATGACTGCCCCCACAAGCTTGAACGATTTTACTCATGCATATGGGATCCATGCTTTCATGCAGTTTCCGTCAAATTCTCATCCTGTTATCTGCATGATGCAACTGGAAACGTGGTTCATCAGACCACATGACTTTATTCCAATGCTCAACTGTCCAATCCTTGTGTTCCTGTGCGAATTGGAGACGTTTTATCTTGTTAACTGCAGACAGTAAAGGTGTTCGAACTGGTCTTCAATTCCCATATTCCATACTATGCAGTGTATGGCGAACAGTGCGTTCAGAGATCATTTGAGAGGATCCCTGATAAAGATTTGCAGTAATTTGATGCACTGTTGCCCTTCTGTTGTCTTAAACCAGTCATGCCACTCTCCTTTCTGCCCGAACATTAACTAGTCGTTGAGGCCACAGCTGGCACGTTCAGACTCAGTTTTCCGGCAGACAGTCCAGTCTGTAACAATTTAACAACAGCTGCTCTTGAACATGTAACGAATGCAGCCGTTTTGCTGATATTAGCTCCATGGCTCCGAGCACCAACAATCATCAAAGGCTGCTAAATCGCGTCGTTTACCTATAATCTTCTGAAACAAATCACTTCCAATGTCGTGGTAAACAACTTGCTTGCCTATTTACACTAGTCTGGCTGTTTAGCAACTTCAGCGCGAAATTATAGCTAATTTTCCTAGAAACATCAGGTGGTCATAATAATCTGACCACTCAGAGTAAACACTTCCTAGTACAGATCTCACTACACAATTGTATAAAGCTTTAACAATACAAATATCATTGATACCAGCGTCGATCCGTCGTCTATAGTAGACCCATCTGTCAGTATAGGTTCACATTCGTGTTAAAGAAGTTTTTCAAAAAATTGCAAAAACGCCTGCTCTCCTATAACTTATAATACCATATTTTTGAATAGTTTTAAATTTGTTCTACACAGCATGAAATCTTTCACACAGTACTGAAGAAAGTGATAAAGCTAAGATATCACACTTCTGTTACCTGGGTGCTTCAAGTCCTTCTCAAAACAAAATCTATCACAAACATTAGGCTACATGAATTTCCAAATTCATTGTTTATGAATATAGAAGGGAATACGAATTCCGTGTCCCAAACTGTCGCATATACAGAGTGAGGCATTTATCTTGAGACAACTGAATATCTCGGAAACTAAGCATTGTACGAAAAAATATCCAAAATCAAAAGTGAATTATTTCGTGGGAGAAATTTCATTAGTTAAAAAATTACCCTCCCCCTTGTGAGGGGAGCTGGGGGAGGGGGAAACTTTGAAATCTTAAATCGGTACCCCTATTTTTAGCACATTTTCTATATATAGAAATGTGCTTATGTGATCGGTTTGTCCAGCTGTTCATCCGTCCGTCTGTAGACAATCCCACAATTCATTGCGTTGCATTAGAAAGAGTGCATGTATTGAATTGCTGGCAGACACGAATTATCCTCGCATTCGGGAAAATGCGTGTTGAGAACATACATGGGCTCGACTCTGCGCGTGCTCTAAACGTTAATGAGATGGTGCACGTGCAGGATGCACGTGTTTGACAATTATTGAAAGGACAGTTCGGTCTCTAAATCAAGAGAATTTTTTTATTCCTAGGGAGCTTAGTATTTATTACGATAACTTGAAAACGAATTAACTTTTTCAAAGTCTGTTTCACCAATCCATTAATATGGGACAGAGCACGAACAAGTACGAACGTGAGATAGCCGGAATAAGTACGTACTATAATGGCACGTGCTTTAATGGTACAATTATGATAACCCCCTTAAAAACTTCCTATAACCAGATATGGCATGTAATATATCAAACAAATCGTCACAACATATCATGAACGAATATATAAGAGTAACTAGTGATAGAAGGTATTGGTCTAATGGCACGTGTACGTGCAAGGATGTCTCATGAATGAATATAATGCGTAAATAATGTTGGTGTGAAATGTTTAGTAGCACGTGTTTAATGGTACCAAATGGAACTTTCAATGCTAAGATATGGCATGTAATATATCAAACAACTCGTAACAACATGTAATGAGTGAATATAACGAGTAAATAATGATAATGGTTATTGGTTTAGTAGCACGTGCCCTAATGGTGTGATGTGTTGTTTGCTATGCAAGAATGAGTAGTATAGTTGGGGTTTCACAATTTATGATATTGCCCAAACACACTCCTCCACAGCAAAAAACAATCATTGAATACTTATGAGATAACAGTTACAATACACCAATGTAACAGAAGCTTAATCTAGATTCTCTTATTAGTATCACTTATGAAGATTTTCTAAGTCTATGTTCCATTCCCTGATGCTACGTCATGTTAATAGTCCCACCCAGGTAATAGACTTACTTTTCTCAGTTTCTCAAATTTACTTTTTATGTGTTGTGCTCGCAATAATCTTTCTTACTTATTCTTATCATTTAATTATTTAACTACTGCAGTATTAATATCCTTTATGATCAGTTATAACAAATAAATGCATCATAATTTAAAGACTGGAACTAATTTTTTTAAGAAAGAAAACAATCAATTATGATGATTCAAATTGTATCGTTTTATTTATTCAAGGATTCAATTTAGCAACTTAGATTGTTAGTGAAATATATATGAACATAGCATGTAAACAATTCGCAATACTTCTGAATTTCCAAGAATTGAAATTTTATGATAATTGACTATACTTATTTAAAAGCTTTCCCAAGATTATCATTTAAATGCGCAAATGCAATAGTTCAATTTAAGTTCTATGTTCTCTCTCTTATAGAATCGAGGTGAGCTCATTTTAATTGTAAACAGGAAACATATGTTCACTTATCACTTATCGGTGTATTATGCTGTCACACCTCTAGAGAGTATGTTAAGGAACCTGATGAACTTGCTGTGGTGTTGCTTTTGTCAACCGTTGAGATCTTGATCCAATCCGCTTCTCCTCTCGTAAAACTTGGCCGTCGCTGCTCCTCCACCCCACGGTTACCACCGCCGTTACCTCGTGGATTCAACAGCTCGCTCTCAGCTTAATCACTCGCAAGAGACCTGGTTAATCCTTGCACCATGTCGTGGACAATTGTCACCCGGTTGAACCGCTTTCATTTGCATTTGTTCAATGCCTTTGAAACCTGGTTGATCTGCCAAGCTTGATTTTCAATGTCGCCAAAGCTCCGATGCTTTGGTTTTGATTTCGCCATTCAACAGCAACAGTTCCATGCGTGCGTCGTTTTAAATGAAACGTTTACGTCGAATCATTCGATATTCACAATTGTTCATCATAGATAATTGAGAAATCAAATATGCTACTTTGCATTGGAGTCATTATTGAAAGAGCACCTTTGACATAGGAATCATAGTGACAGGACTCAGTTGAGAGACCTCCCCTGAAGGAATGCACACGTGCGTGAGAGATGAGAACGAAAAGCACAGAAAGAGAGAGAGAGTTCCGTTTTCCCCTTTTTATAAACAACGCTCGCTGCCCGGGAGAGCCTCAAACCGACCAATCATTGCCCTCGACCGCACCAAGGATAAGAAAAGTTCGTTCGTAAGAAACTTTCGTTTCTTTCTTTTGCTCACCCGATACAAATGACGCTCTGAAACTTGGCGGGTCGGAACAACGAGAGATAGGCTTAATTATATTTTAAGACTAAATGCATAAAAATGTAAACAAGAGAAAAGAACGCATAATAAAATTGAATATAAGATAATTACAAAAGAAGTGAAACTGACAGGAACTGATCATAAAGTCAAGTTCAAAACAAATTCAAATGAATATATTTGCATTTGTATTCGTGTGACATCAGATATGTCACAATGGTGCCATATGACACCATATGGTACCATTGGAACTTTCAATGCTAAGATATGGCATGTAATATATCAAACTACTCGTAACAACGTGCCATGAGTGAATATAACGAGAAAATAATGATAATGGTTATTGGATTAGTAGCACGTGCCCTAATGGTGTCATATGATACCATATGGTACTATTGAAACTTTCAATGCTAAGATATGGCATGTAATAGATCAATCAACTCCTAACAACATGCCATGAGTGAATATAACGAGTAAATAATGATAATGGTTATTGGCTTAATAGCATGTGCCCTAATGGTGCCATATGATACCAAATGGTACCAATGGAACTTTCAATGTTAAGATATGGCATGTAATATACAGGGTGTAACTAAAGATGTGTTACAAACTTTGGGGAATGATAGAACTGGTCAAAATAAGCATTTTTTGTTCTATGAACATTGGTCCACAACTGCATCGTTTAAGAGTTATAGCCACTGTTCAAAATGACGTCTTCAGCATCAATGCAGGCTTATGACACACCCCTTTCTGAATTATGGTATGGTCATGTAAATTTTTAAAGTAACATGACCACACCATCACATTACCATGCAAGCAGATCCTGCACACTAAAAAATCTAACGTGTGTGATCGCATCCGGATATGGACTACACCCCTTTCTGAATTATGGTATGGTCATGTAAATTTTTAAAGTAACATGACCACACCATCACATTACCATGCAAGCAGATCATGCACACTAAAAAATCTAACGTGTGTGATCGCATCCGGATATGGACTACACCTTTAACGAGTGCACTGACATGTTGTTAGTGTACGGTGCTGCAGACGGTAATGGAAGGGCTGCTTGTCGTCTGTACAGACGGCAGTTTCCACAACGTCGTCAGCCAGCTCACACAATGTTTGTTCGGCTTGTGCGACGTCTACGAGCAACAGGAAGTGTAGCTGTGATGCGTGGAGAGCATGGTCGCGCTCGCACCCGTCGTACCGCTCAATTCGAAGAAGCTGTGCTTCGTAGAGTTCACGAAAGACCAACATGTAGCACCCGTGCGCTTGCACACATCATGAACACAGATCACATGTCTGTTTGGCGAGTTCTGCATGACCAACTGTTTCATCCGTTACGTATGCAACGAGTGCAAGCATTTGGAGCTGCTGACTTTGCACCACGTATGGCATTCTGCAGATGGTTTCTTGCACGTTGTAGAGAGGAACCCGCATTACCACAGCAGGTGCTGTTCACTGATGAAGCAACCCTCACCAGGGAAGGCATTTTCAACCACCAGAATATCCATGTTTGGGACCGTGTCAACCCACATGCCATTTCGACAAGGCGCTTCCAGCAACGATTTTCTGTCAACGTGTGGGCTGGTATTGTTGGCAATCGCCTCATTGGGCCGTACATTCTCCCAGCTCGTATGAATGCACAAACCTACCTCGTCTTTCTTCAGGAGGTGCTGCCTGAACTGTTGGATGACATACCTCTTAACATCCGTCAAGTAATGTGGTTCCAACATGATGGTGCACCTCCACATTTCTCACAGCATGTCCGGGCCTTCCTCACCGATACGTTTGGCGATCGTTGGCTTGGACGGGGTGGTCCAGTTACCTGGCCGCCACGATCACCAGACCTAACACCATTGGATTTCTTTGTGTGGGGCCACCTAAAGTCCCTGATGTACGAAACAATGGTTAATTCAGTGGAGGAACTCATCGCACGATTGGCTGTAGCAGCAGACAACATCAGGGACTCCCAGCAGATGCTGCAGCGGGTGTCTTGCAACGTACAGCGACGAATGCAAGCCTGCATTGACGCTGAAGGGCGTCATTTTGAACAGTTGCTATAACTCTTAAACAATGCAGTTGTGGACCAATGTTTATAGAACAAAAAATGTTTATTTTGACCAGTTCTATCATTCCCCAAAGTTTGTAACACACCTTTAGTTACACCCTGTATATAAAACAACTCGTAACAACGTGCCATGAGTGAATATAATGAGTAAATAATGATAATAGTTATTGGTTTAATAGCACGTGCCCTAATGGTGACATGTGGTAGCATATGGTATGATTCGAACTTTCAATGCTAAAACATGGCATGTAATATATCAAACTACTCGTAACAACGTGCCATGAGTGAATATAATGAGTAAATAATGATAATGGTTTTTGGATTTGTAGCACGTGCCTTTATGGTGCAGTATCATACCATATGGTACCATTGGAACTTTCAATGCTAAGATATGAGATTAATATATCAAACAACTCGTAACAATGTGCAATGAGTGAATATAACGAGAAAATGATGATAGTGGGAATTGGTTTTGTTGCATGTGCCCTAACGGTACAATATAGTATTGATAGAACTTTCAATGCTAAGATATGACGTGTAATATATCAACCAACTCCTTACGAGTTATTAGATCTATTGTTATCCATAGCTTATTTGTATCAAGAGCATAATGCTGTTAGGCTTAATGTTATCTAAAACTCACTACTGTTATACATATTGCTAATTAATAGTAGTTAATCGCTTGCTTCAATAGTAGACGATAATGTAGAAACACTTTAGTAATTTAATATGAGAAAATAATAGATGCTTACACACAATGCTTTAGCAATTAAGGCTCACTTCGTTTAACATTATGTGGGAATTCTTACAAATTAAAGAACTTTTATTTTTTTAAATGTATGAGGAATAACTCCCTCTCTATTTACCTTTCAGTTTTTCAAGTTTATTCGTTTAAATTTTCTCTTTACATTAGCTTACTTAAATAGTGATTTACAATTTAGTTTTCATATTTATTTATTTTCTCTTAAGTGTTTTAAAATGCGGATTAATTCAATATATCCATGTACGATGCTAAAACATGAAAATGTGCTCCCTTTATCCACTTTGGCGGTAAAATCATTCTTGTTAATGGTATATTCAGATTGTACACAAAATTCGAGAAATGTTTTATTCTTTGTGGTTTTTCAATTGATCCAACCGTTTAGGAGATAGAGGCCCTGATAGTGTTTTGAACCCAGTCTTATTGCTGAAGACAAACAGATAAAGTGGGTTTTACAGATATTCCTCTTCCACTTTTTAATGGTCTTTAAGAATCCGAAGTCAGAATTTCAAAAATCCAATATTTTTCAATATACACGCATAGACTCTGTCTCCATAGGACTGCTGACCCCAAAAGTTTACTTGTGCACTAAAAATTTTTGATTTTTTTTAAATTCTGACTTCGGATTCTTAAAGACCATTAAAAGTAGAATAGGAGTGTCTGTAAGACCCACTGTCTATTTCTTTGTCTTCATCAATAGAATTGGGTTCAAAACTTTAAAAGTTCAACACTTCTAGGGCCTCTATCTTCTAAACGGTTGGATCAATTGAAAAAAACACAAAGAATAAAACATTTCTCAAATATTGTGTACAGTCTGAATATACCATTAAAAATAGGGCTTCCTATTTAAGATTTCAAAGTTACCCCCTTCCCCAGCCCCCCTCACGAGGGGGAGGGGTAATTTTTTAACTAATGAATTTCCCCCGCGAAATAATTCACTTTTGCATAAACATAAACATCTCCCTCCCGAACACTTATTTGCATCCAACAACACCCGCCATAGTAACCCCTTCCCAATCCCTCTAATTAAACGAACCTATCAGCTCAAAAGTATATCCATTGCTGGCAACAGACTCTGGTCATCTTTAACTCCAGACCTCCGTTCTTCTACAAATGCCTACACTTTCAAATCCCGTTTAAAAAAACACCTCCACCTTACCCCTCCCTTATAAAGCATCCTTTTATCATATTCTGTAAGTTCATCATTTGTAAACTCACGTTTTCCTATACCCATCCAGGGACCTACCTCGTCGGCTCTGCCATACTGGCCCTGGATGGCCATCTTGTAACCAACCTGTAACACATCTCAAAATTAAATAAATAAATAAATATACTATCGAATGCAATATCATTCATTTTTCTATCATTAATAGTTTTGACGTTATTAAGGTTTTCGTGATCAACACTTTTCGTGACATTCACGATTTAAGCGTGGCATCCCAGTATCGAAACATAAGACGTATTCTACGTCAAAAAGAAAATTGTATTTTACATTAACAGGAAGCTCTTCATGCCGTTTATATTGTGTTTGGAGCTTTGAAATGAATGTTTCTGCCATTTCTTCATTTTTTTCAAAAAAAATTAATTTCTTTAAAAAGGCTTAGCCCATTTCCATAAAAAAATGGTCAATGTATAGTTTAAGAACTCCACTGTCTGAATTTCTAAAAAAAAATTTAAAACAATAAAAAAAAATTGACGCAAACAAATAGTCTTGGGGGGGAGGGGGTAGTAAATAACTCCAAAACGGCTCATCGCAGCCAAACAAGTTATTTACAAAAAAAATTCGCCTTAAAGAAAGGAGTATGTACATGTCAGTTTGGTTCGCTCGTTTGAACGCTACAGCCATTTTTTAATTTTTAGAAAATAATTAATATCTCGAAAAAGGCTTACCCAGTTGACATACGAGGGTGGGCTGAAAAGTAATGCCTCCATGGCTGTAACTTTATTTTTTAACCGATTTTCAAAATTCTTTTTGTATCTGATACTCACATTTTTCCTCTATGTAATGCACTATTCACTTTTCGACATAGTCCCCATCCCTTTCCACGCATTGTACCAACGCGTGACTAGTCGGGTGATCCCGTCGGAGAGGAATTCCGGGGTTGTGTCGACACCAAGACCGAACGGCAGGTTTCACCTCGTCGTCAGAATGCAACTCATGCTCCTTAAGGTGCTCTTTCCTCTTTGGGAAGTGAAGTCTCAAGGTGCAAAGGTTTTCATTTTTGAACTGCAGTTTTTCATCTTTGAACTGTAGGCGCTGCAACCTCCTCTGATGTGTGGCGATCGTGTGCGGACGGGCGTTATCGTGCTGCAGAAGAGGATCCAAAGCTGCCATTCAATCCTCGTGTCGACGACAACCCCGGAATTCCTCTCCGACGGGTTCACCCGACTAGTCACGCAATGGTACAATGCGTGGAAAGGGATGGGGACTATGTCGAAAAGTGAATAGTGTATTACATAGAGGAGAAATGTGAGTATCAGATACAAAAAGAATTTTGAAAATCGGTTAAAAAATAAAAAAGTTACAGCCATGGAGGCATTACTTCTCAGCCCACCCTCATAAAATATACGCTAAGGCACAATTTAAGAAACCCTTTAAGTATGTATAATTTTTATTTGGTTCATCTATTTGCCGTTTCAGAGGAGTTAGATGTACAAAATTGGTCACATACGTACAGACGGAAAATTTTTTATTCAAAATTTCAACATATCTTTACGAATCATGAGTTTTTAAGTCGATTTCAGCAAAAAAAAATGTTGAATTTCTGAAACGAAAACAAAGGCCTTCACTCTTAGAGAGTGGTAGGCCAATAAATATCACCGACTACGTTCACGGCTCCGTGAAGGCATAAGGGCTCACAACAGGGGGGAGGCCATGGCCTGGTGGGCTTTCACCGATCCACAACTTCAATGAAGTTAAGCAACATCAGGCATGGCTAATCACTGGATGGGCGACTCATCATTGACTCAGGATCTTCACCCCGAAAGCATTCTGCTTCTTAAATTCTACTAAAATACCATGCAGTGTATCTGTGTACATGTATTTATTATTACATACAGTAGTTGGAAAAAAAAAAAAAAAGTATACGTATATTTTTGAGGTGTTATGGAAGTTAACCCATTATATTTTTATTAAAAATTTTAACCTTCACCACTCCGTAAATATGATCGTGATTATTGTTTATTGCTAATACAATCATTATTTAGTCAGTTTTTTGAAGTCTTTACTTTTTTTATTGATTTTTCTTAAGTGAACTAATGAATTAAATGGACTTATAATAATAATACTATATAAAATCATAATAATAATAATGGTAATAATGGTATATAAAATCGATAAATGGTAATGGTAATAATACTATATAAAATCGATAAAATCGAATCAAATAAAAATTACAATTGATATAAAAGAACATAATAACTAATCATAATACGCGCATCCTCGTTTTGATTGATTTTGCCTCTATTTTTATTGATTTCACTAGAAGATTTTCGAGCTGAAGTGATATTTGTATGCAATGATTATAATGATTCATTGGAAAAAGTTATAATTTCTATGTTTAAATATATAAATTACCAAAATGCAAACTGTTATCAGGAATTTATGAATTTTCTTAAAACGTGTGTTCTCCTTTGCTTCTTCATCATTTTCAGTTAAGTTTTAGTATTTTAAAACTACTAATTGATTTTCAGTTCTATTTATTTAATTTTGCCTTATTAAACTACTCTTCATCCAGTTGGATTGTTTTTTTTCTCATTTATTTTCCCTTATTAATAGTTAATAAGAGATGCATATTTTTTATAGTCTTTTATGTTAACTTTTAACTTTATTAATATTTTTTATAAGACAATGTATAATATTATTATCATACAGGGTGATTCAGTCAATTTCTGACCATTTCAGTACTATGATTTATTGATCCATTAATGTTTACAAAAGTAGCATTTCAATATGATATTTTAGGCACTTCGGAGTTTTTATTCCCGTGGAAAAGTCTTGATGATATACCCAATGTGGCTACCATGAACGTTTTGAACTGCTCGCAGCCGAATGGTGAAGTTGTTCATAACTCTATCCAGGATTTCTGCATCCACAAGGGTGCAGCACTCGACGATGCTTTGTCGCAGCTGGTCTAGGGTTCTTGGTGCTGTAGTGAACACACTGTCTTTAAGGAATCCCCAGAGATAAAAACGTCGTATATACGACAGCCCTTCTTCAATGGATAGGCAGCGAACAGATTTTTTGGTAGGGAAATCAACCAACCTTGTGCGAACATTTTCGACAACTTCGGCCGTTCGAACACGAGCTTCGCTCCCGCCTTTTTTCTTCCCTTTAACACATCCAATGGTACGAAATTGCTTGACAGAATCCATGATTGCTTGCCTACCTGATGCGTCTCGATACTTATACTCCTTCCAGAACTTTCTTGGCACGGTTACAAGTGATTTTGTCTCTAAACACCATTCGACAATCTTGCATTTCTGCTCTGTTGATAAAGCGGGCGCCTTTTTTCAACAATACGATTTTCATGCAGCGCCGTTGCAACAATACAAACTCCAACTATTTAGAATTTCGATATGGCATTCATTTTCTTTCATTTGTTTATCCCTAATGCACGTCATTCGAGTGAAATGGTCAGAAATTGACTGAATCACCCGGTACAATCAATGCAAATGAGTAATACGCATTATAAATATAGTTGGAATGTATACAAATATCAAATATTAAAAATACAAATATTAAAATTAGTTTTTCAGTTTTCAATTATATTTTTCAGTTAATAAAAATAAACTGATATTCATTTCTAAGACATGATCTTTAAAAATTTATGAAGAAAAATGATTTGTTTTCTTGTACCCAGCATTCTTAATAAATAGCTCAAAGAATGTGTTTTAGGAATTGGGAAGTAATTTCTTTAAATTAAAATATTTCTTTGTTTCTAATTTTTATCTTTTTATAAGTTGTTAAATAAAATGTAATATAATTTAAGGTGATCTTATTTAAAATAGCAGACTGAAGAAACATTTCTCCTACAATCCCTTTTAATCCATTGCATTCATATTATCTCTTACTGATTGTATTTCTTATTTTACCTCCACCCAGGGACCTAACTCGTCGGCCTTCGGCCATTCTGGCCCTGGTTGGATTCTGTAATTATTCTTAATTAAATGAAATAAATAAAATTTTGAAAACAAAAGAAAGGCCCCCCCCCCCCCCCCCTGTTTGACTATCTAGTTGAAAACTACATCTGCAGTCTGTATTAGCACTTGTAAACTGATGTTTTGATGGTCTGTGTGCATGCCTAATGCCATAAAATGCCTTAAAACCAGACATCTGCAGGCACAGGTTTGTTTTGGTGCTTGGGAAGTTGCCGCACAAATGCAATTTTGCTAATTGCTCTGCGACGGGTGCTAAAACCAGCATTTCTGGTCAAGTGGCTGGCACCGTCATGTCTCGCTCCCGTTTACGACGGAGTTGGGGGTAGTGAGGGACAGCACAGCGCGACTCCTGACCAGGAATGCACAATGAATACATAAATTTATTGGAGTACAAATTTCTTAGCGAGTGGACGGGGTGATTATAAAGTTTATACTCTATACTCTTTCGTTTTTGTGAACTTTATTATCATGACTGTTTCATCCCATGTTGACCTAATGGTCACTAAGAATAAAGGCCTGTGTTCATTTTCCCAACTCATGATTCCAGAAGAAATATTGAAATTAAAAAAAGAAATTAATACACTGTTAAGCCTGTTCAACAATTAAATCGCCTGCATTAGCCCCAGCGGATCCATTAAGAAAGCGTATACTAATATTTCCGCTCACGAAGCGGGCGATTTAACAACTTTCCGTTTCCATTTCACAATTAAATTCGCAGCCGCATTAACTGTCTTCTGATTGCTTCAATTCCCAAACGAGATCGGCGTCACACAAAATGGCATCTCACAGCAACTTTAGTCGCATTCATAGTCGAAGGCTGTTTTTGACAGCAATTTTTTTTAAATTAAATTCTCCAATGCCAATTTCAGATCGACAGTGTGTTAGCTCAATATGGCAAGAAAGATGCGCCGAAACTTGATGTTTTCTGATTGATTGAAGCAGTTGTGGATCCGTTTAAATTGAAAATCCGCCCGCAAAGCAGTTGTGGAATCTGCTAAATTCAGAACCAGTTTGAATTGAAAATTCCGCCCGCAAAGCAGTTGTGGAGAGCAGTGCGGGCGAATTCCGCTAATTGTCGTGGTATCTTTTGTTTTCCATGCTTCTATGACAATTATCATTCTGGTTCGTGTATATCGTTTTAATTTAACTGATTAGCATTATTACTTCTGTGTTATATTGCTATTTGCATGAAATGAACTTTTTACCCTTTCCATACATAATAGGCTATTTTGCTGAAATACTTGTGTTACTTGTATTACTCCGTAGACACTTGTAACAATAAAAATAAGCATAATAATTTTGAGAAAAGGAAAATTTTGTGATAAAATTGGTTGTCACAAATAAATTTGTAAATTTAATATATTTAATAATAATTTGGGTAAAAAAAAAAATTGTTACAACTGGAATTCAAACCCGCCTCCTAACACTTTGACTTGTGAGTAGCAACCACGCTGCCGTCTGAGCTATCGGATCACTTACAATAAGGAGGAAAACTTTCGCTTATGTTTGGTGCTCGAAACTTTAAACCATCTTTTTTCAAAATTGGCTGAATAGTGCACCTTAATATTTAAGTATATTAACATCTTAAAGGTACACTACAACTACACGAAATCTCGTATTAAACTAAAATTAAACTTGTAAGAAGGCCACCTTTTGCCAATCAGTGGATATCCTGTGTCAGTATTACCATGCAAATTCCAGCCTTTTCCGCTGATGCACTGACATAAAATATATGTATTTAGGTTTGAAATATTATAAATAATTAAAGAAGGCATATTAGGGTGTTTTTTTTTATTTAATGAAGATTTGTATTAAATACATTAAAATATGTAGATCAATTTATGACATACAGTTGGATGAGCGGACTCAAGCAGATATAGTCACAGTGGCAGTGAAACCGGCCTAAGCCTCGCCGCAACTCTGTGGACATAGCTGGGATCCCTGCTATATGAATGTTGATCAAATATAGGTAGGGTCTAAAACCATGCCTCCGTAAAGAGAATTTGCAATCCGTTGTAATTAACTGTATAATCATCATAAGTGACATGTTCCTAATGAAATTTATATTGCTTTTGCAAAACATTGCTCTATGGAAAACAGGCAGATGCAGAAGTGTACCATCTTGATTTAGTGTGAAAGTAAAAGAAGTTTACCCAAGGCCCCGAAAAAGTCGCTTTCCTAAACGTGTTTTTCTCCCAAGGTCGAATGCAGTTTTCAGCTGTCGAACAATACTCTTGAATTCACGAGCAAAGTGGTGATGTTGAAGGCAAAATTGACGTCTCTGAAAGTGTGCTCCCAAGTCGAAAAACACACCCTTGTTCGTGTTGGTATAGTCATTAGAGCTGTTGCATCCTGATGGAATAAATTATCCTGATTGGGATAGTTTAAGAGCAGGCAAGTTCATAAATTAAATTAATGTGATCAGTGCAGGAAGATTCAACTCGCATTGTAACCTGTAATTGAGGTCGTCTTGGTTAAAATTGGTACAAAGCGACTTTAATGTAATTTATTTTGAATTTTCAAGATTTTCTGCAGTCGTATAGGATTTTGATTCTTTCAAGATTCATTTTTAGTAGCACCACAAAATTTAAGATTAATTTATTAGGTGAATTTCTTTCTTTGTCAGCAAAGTATGGAGGCATTTTACTAACAAAGGAAGTATACAAACATGTACCTCGCAGATTCCCACCAAATTGAAATATATTACTCATCTGAAGCTACTATTGATGCTTGCAAAATAAAAAACTTTGAGCACCCATAGCCATACAAAAACTCCATTCTTAAAGCCATACTTAAAGCTGTGTGTGTGTGTGTGTGTGTATTAATGTGCTTGATGGAACTTCTTTCTTCCACTGCTCAGCAATAAGCATGAATCCACTTCACATGACAGCCATGAAAGTAGCAGCAGACGACGACTGAATGGGTTCTTAAGTTTGAAAACAAACTTAGTTTTTGAAAGAAAATAGATTATTAAAATTAACTAATTGCCATCCAGTAAAAAAAAAAAAAAAAATCTGTATTGTAATTAAAACTATTTCCTTAATTTACTACATGGATTTCATTTTATCAATTAATTCGGTAATCTTCGTAAATTTTCCGTGGTTGGCTTCATGTTAAACGAGGGCAGGGTTGTCGAGTGATAAGTTGCATTGATGAGGGTATATGTATCACAATGCATTTTAATTTTAAATAAACATAATATTCATGGATGCTTACTTCATCTTATAAATTATTTCAAGATTTTGTGCTTAATAGCAGTACTCTAAGTGCAATTCTTTGGCAACTGTCGTTAA
Organism: Rhysida immarginata; assembly: GCA_023313115.1. Lineage (NCBI taxonomy): Eukaryota > Metazoa > Arthropoda > Chilopoda > Scolopendromorpha > Scolopendridae > Rhysida > Rhysida immarginata. The sequence continues at coordinate 1,218,053 of JAHWFO010054683.1, forward strand.
TGATTTTGCTTCCCCTCTTATTACCATGGTTTTTTTTTTGAACTTTTCACTTCCGGAGTGCTACTGCCACCATGTAATGCCATCCCTTCCAAAGTGTGCTTGCGGACAAACAAAGAGTTTTCTCATATACCAGTTGTGTCCTTCCATTGTAACTGACATTTTTGTTGTAAACTTCCACTGATAAAATATTAGCCTTTGATAATTCATCGAAGATGGATGTCAAAATGGAAGCCGAAAATTTTCATTGTTTTAATTTCAGTGTGTTCTTTCGTTCTTAATATTGTGTTGTATTTTTCCTTACTTACCAGTAGTTTCATTGCAACGATAAAGCCCCAATTATCGAGTTGATGAAAATCCTGTTCAACTTGAATGAATATCCAAATTAGAGTGGCTTGTAACACAGGAGGGGGTCTTGTAATACATAAATAGTAAGTCAGTGGAAATGCTCATACTAGTAGCTTCAAAAAAGTTCCTGGAATCGTGATATGCTGTGAAATTGAGGTAGTGAGCGAGCAAGGCTTCGCCGCATTGTTTACCATTCGCAGATCACGCTCGAACGTGTTTTGATGTGATTTAAACGGAATGCTGCGGTGCACGGGCAGTCTGTTAGCTGGTAGTGTAGAGTAAGCATCGCATTCTGATTTCACTAAGTAAAATGTCAGTTATGGAATAACATTCGAACATCAAAGATAACCATCGGAATGGCCATCCATCAACTTCAATTAATCCATCCACAATTAATCTTGTGAGCAACATCGTGTGAGAAGACAGATGCCAAAGTGTAAAGACAAAAGCTAATGTGATATCCGCACATTGCACCGTTCCGCAAACTGGTTTTGCATAGTGTTTCCAAGCATTATACAGATGTTGGCAGAAGTGTGTTCCTGCCCAAGGACAATATTTTGAAGGAAATGTTTGTATTTTTTCTGTGTGCAGAAATAAAAATTAATTCTAGGAACTCTTTGAAGCTACTAATATTATCGTAAGCAACATTCTTACGATGAGATAGGCAGTTCTTCACAGACGGCTTTGAAATCGTCAAGAACCTGGAAACAGAATCAAAAGTTTTGGCAACATTGGCTTGAACTATAATTGAAACAAAAGTCTATAAGGAGCTTTTATGCTCTGGATCACAGATGACTGCCTGTTTACGGTATTTACTGGGTACAAGGTGGTCAAATGGGAGAAGCAGTGAGTGAAATGCGCCCTGGCTCCCGATTAAAGAGGGGCCCTAAAATCCACTCGGCCTTACACAATATTTTGTATGTTTTATTTGCTGTGCTCATAATAAACAAAAATACTTTATTAAACGGTGCATAAACTAATTTGACATTGCATGTGTGTTTGAGTAAAATGCATTTGGTAGATCATTAACAAAACTGTAGATCATTCACAAAATATCATTATGAAAACATATCTCTGTATTGTACTAATTAAAGATTCTGGTTACTAGTAATTCTTACCAAACATTGAACATAACAATAAAGAAATTGAAGAGAACTGATTTAAACAATTTGATACATACATGCAACAAACTTCTTTGTCTATATGGAAATGTAAACAGAATTGCCATATAGATGTATGGTTTCCAAAAGTATTGTAGTAAAGAAAGAAAATTTGTTATTGATAATTTTAATGGTCAAGTTGTATGTTTTTGCTTTTTCTGCAAAGATCTTGCCTTCTGCAAGCTACTCTCACAAGCATCTCTTTTCAGGTGAGTTACCTTAAGAAATTTCTGTCAGGGTCATCAAACAACTGAATATATACTTTTTTACTGTACCATTAAAGTCCTTATTGAAATAAACTGAATGGCCAAAATTCACGAGAAGGATTGTCTATTTGAAGATGTGCCGTGTATGACTCCCAAATGTGGCTGATGCGGCATATGGCGCTAGTGTAGACACAATACCTGAGCAGTTTGTTACAGACAGGTATATAGAATGGCACCATGTTGCGAGTTAACTGACATTGAATGTGGGATGAAATTGGTGCAAGACGCATGGGCCATAGCATATAGGAGATTACACAAGAATTCGGGTTTCCGATGTCAAGAGTGTCTGGGGTGGATCTTCAACATTGCGTTCCAGATGTTTCCATATGCGTAAACCGCTGCACAGGACGACCACAAATGTTTGATGGACGGACATCACGTCACCTCAGCAGAGCCATACGGGGCGATCGACGGGCTACTGTGAGTCAGATCACCGCTGATTTGAATTTGAGGCGTTAGGAACCCATTTCTACCAGCACTATACGAAGACAAATGCACCGCATAGACTTCAGAAGCTGACAACCAACTTGTGTTCCTTTTCTGACACCTCTCAATTACTGGTAGGGGCTCGCGAACATCGTCACTGGACCATGGAACAGTGGCGACGTGTAGCACGAAGAATCCCAGTTTTAGTTGAATCGAGGTGATGGACGCGTGAGAGTGATGTATGTGCCCCATGAAGCTGTGGATCCTACGTGTCAACAAGGTTGTGTCAGGAAAGAGTGTGGCTCAGTTACGATCGGTCATGGGCTGTGTTCAGTTATGCATGGGTCAATATTTTTCCAGAACGATTCCAACACCTCATCATAGAGTTCATGCCTCGACGTGTTACAGCAGTTTTGAGAGCTCACGGGGGAGTGACTCGCTATTAACATCACATTCTGTACCACTCGCTTTAATCTACGAGGGGCGATTGATAAATAAGGTCTCCATGGCTGTAACGTTTTTATTTGTTAACCGATTTTCAAAATTCCTTTTGTATCTTATACTCACATTTGTCCTCTATGTAATGCACTATTCACTTTTCGACATAGTCCCCATCCCTTTCCAAGCATTGCGCCAACGCGTGACTAGTTGGATGAACCTGTCGGAGAGGAATTCCAGAGTTGTTGTCGACACCAGGATTGAATGGCAGCGTTTACCTCGCCGTCAGAACCAACTGATGTCCCTTAAGGGGCTCTTTCTTCTTTGGGAAATGGTGAAAGTCGCAATGTGCAAAGTCTTTCATTTTTGAAGTGTAATTTTTCATCTTTGAACTGTAGGCGCTGCAACGCCTCTGGTGTGTGGTGACTCGTGTGTGGGCGGACGTTATCATACTCCAGAAGAGGGTCCAAAGCTGCCATTCAATCCTGGTGTCGACAACAACTCCGGAATTCCTCTCTGACGGGTTCACCCAACTAGTCACGCGTTGGTGCAATGCGTGGAAAGGGATGGGGACTATGTCGAAAAGTGAATAGTGCATTACATAGAGGACAAATATGAGTATAAGATACAAAAAGAATTTTGAAAATCGGTTAACAAATAAAAAAGTTACAGCCATGGAGACCTTATTTATCAATCACCCCTCGTATATACAGGGTGATTACAAAAGAACTTCACACTTTTAAAAATTTAATACATCAAAGCTATTCAGAATATAGACACACCACATACGGATTCTTAAAGAAAAACTCTTGAAGTTTATTGTGACCTTGTTTTAGTCAATTTACCATAAAATTTTTATTATTTTAATTCAGTTACAGAAAATAAGCTTGAAACATAAACAAGTAACACAAACATAACAAGAGTAACACTTAACCGCTGTGTAATTAAACTAAAATAAATACCGTAATACTAAAAATATTTATTCTTCCGTATTTCTGTATTGAGGAGGTAAAATTGTATTAAATTCATATAAAAATGTATTAAATCTATTTGTTACAACACAACACTTCACTACACAGTATTGTTTAGCATGGAAAAATGGCGACGCCGAAAGTGTGGCTGGGCTCCAGAGGCCAATCAATGGATGTCCCTGCCCCCACCTGTATAGAGCTTTCCTCAAAAGGGTCACTAGGAATGTATGTTGTTGCATCCAGGCTCCTAGGTTGATTATAATTATCACTTTCTCAATTTAAAAGGGGGGGAAGGGGGAGTAGAGAATTATTAAATTAGGATTTCATTATAATGTAATTACTTTTAGTAAATCATTAAGTTTCATTCTAATACATTTTCTTCTAGTATAGAATTTGCTTGCTCTTTATGGAGAACTTTGTGGTTGAATTATCATTATTTTTTTTTTTGTTTGTTTGTTTGTTTAGGTGATTACTCAAATTTCAAGTAAGAAGGCAAACCCTAGTGCTGTTACTGATAAGAGATGACCTTAATGATCCTGTTTCCATCATTCCATGCCATTTATAAATTCATTTTCACTAGTAATTTTATGGAATTCAACAATGATGGTGATAATAATGATGATAATTGATGTAAGTAATTTAGAAGATAGATTTGAAGAAAAGCTGTTAAATTCATTGTAATAGGATCATTATTATCATTATTGTTTGAACTGAATTTTAATAAAGCACGGAAAAAATATTTTTGCTCCAAAAACAATGAACATTTTTTTTTTTTTGGCAATTTTTGAAATTGCCTTAAAATATGTATTTGTATTTAAATTTCCGTGTTTAATTTTACATTTAGAGCAATGTTTTTCATGATTATGATGTACATTATAGAGAATAATGGCGGGGGGTTTATACTGATAATTGAAAAATTATTAGCCGGTGTCATTTTCATTTTAACCGTTTATATTTGCATTCAAATATTATTTTATTTAAGTATAAAATATTACATTAAAATAAAATATTGCAAATTTTATTGCATAGAATTTTGGTGTTTTTATTTAAGAAACAAATTGAAGCTATTTATAATTTCAAGATTTTTACAATTTAGGATAAGTTAATTAAGAAGAGAAGATGGAACCCTGTAGTTTGAATTTTAATTTATAATTTTTCTGTAAAATAAATTTTGTTGATTAAAACTAAATGTGCTTGGTGTTCAACACCTGCAGTTTATGAGAGAAACTGTATTTTCTTACTGCAAATGTCTCTGTACAGTTTATGGTTAATCTTATAACATACTGTTAATTTTTAAATATAAAATTTGAATTGCTAAATGGTTTGAAATGAGCAGGAAAACAGTTAAGCCATTAGATCCAGTATAAGGAAATATTCATCAGAAGATGGGATTTTCATCAACATTGAAAAAAAAGAAAACTAAAAAAAAAAAAAAAAAAAAAAAATCCATGTTCTCAACTTGTTGTTTTTATTTTATTTCTTCTAATTTTATTTTTCCCATTTTTTGCTCTAGAAAGATTCAATTTGTAATCATGTTAGCAGTTTAATATTTAAAGTTGATATGCTTGAATTAGCACAGTCGTTACATGTTGGTAAGAAGCCTGGAAAACGTGTTAATTTTATTGTTAGTCTCTTAAATATATTATGCCGTAACACTGCCATTTTCTAGAAAGACTTTTAATATCTCAATTTCTATGGAAAGCATTTAAATACAAATATAAACTTTGGGAAGAAGATAAAAGTTGTTTCTTGTTTTCTTTTCTTTTCTTTTTTTTTTGTTTGTTTTATCTTTTTACTCCCCTTTACCTTTAACTTATTCATTATTTATTTATTAATTTAAAGATTTGATGGTTTCTTTCCATAACTTAAGAAGTATTTGAAATATTTGTTGTTACTTTTTTTGTATGTCACTCGATTATTATTTTCCACATTTTTTGTGTTTTTTTAAAAATTTTATTGTAAGTAAAAAATGTATCCCACCTACCTTCACCTACCCACCAAATCTGCTGCAGAGCAGAAATGATAAATTTGACCATTTTACTTTGCTATTTAAAATGTTTTAAACAGAATAATTATTTAGGGGTGGAAAATTTGAATTACTGTTGAAACATCTATATCCATGAGTGGGAATTGTGTTCCCCCCCTTTTTTTTTTAATTCTTTTTTTTTTTTTTTTTTTTTATTTTGTCATTTTTATTTTTTTTTTAGTACAAAAAAAATAATTGAGGGAAAAATATTTAATTTTTTTTCTCAAACTGCTGTCACTATTTAAATTTCACATCCCGATTTTTCATGTAATAAAATGTGAATTTTCTTTGAATAGAAAGACAAGACTTCAATGTGCCTCGTATTAACTAGTAAACAATAACACACACACACACACACACACACACACACACACACACACACACACACACACACACACACACACACACAAATACAGACACATAAACAGACAAGCACACACATGCGTGCCCACATGCACACATATATCCACATCCACAATATAACCTAACAACCTAACGATATTGTTTTCTTTGCATCTGTATTCTTCAGGTGTATTTGCCAATTTTTTTAAAAATTCTCCTGAAGTACATTTTCTGAAGCAAAATAAAAAAGTTTCTACATTCTGAAGGAATGTATTTTCAATTCTACATTTTGTATTTCACTCACTCCATAGGTAGAAAAAGAGAAGGCCTTAAAGAATCCTCTTTTTCCATTTTGGAGGAAACCTTAAATCCATTCTAGATTTGATTTTTTTCATGATTGCAAATGCTTTGAACTATGGTCTTCCTCAAAAACTAAGATGATCCATTGAAACTTCAAAAATGGATTATCACTAAACCTGGATTCTATTTAAATTATAATTGAACGTTTTATTTTACAATAATTATTTATACCATCTACATTTAGATTACACAATTTTAATTCTGTTCAAAATTTACATATTTGGTAGCCTTGTTTTTAATAAAGTTCATTTACATTTTTCCTTGAGAAATGAACATTTAATGCATATCAAAGTTCAATTAACTTCTTTATTTTAATAATTATTTCTTTATGATAATAAAACAACCAAACTTAAAAGTAATTATATTTATTTTGTAACTAATTTTTGTTCCCATATCAAGGAAATCTTACCACATCTTAAGTTGTGATAGAAAGACACGAGTTCAAATTTCATATATCATCCAAAAGGATGATGAATTCACCTACTTACTGTTCCTGTACTGACGAAATGCCTGTTGGAAGTACAGTCTATTGTGAGTCCCACATATATCAATTGATTTATGGAACAAAAAAAAAGCAATACAGTAATATATCTTCATATTATTATGGAGGAAATAATATAAATTTTTACATTATAAAAAATGTAAGTTTTAATTTAAATGCAAAGAAGTTTGAATTTTTTTTTAATGTTTTACTTTTTGTTTTGTATTCTGTGGCAAGTTGCAAAGCTGGAAATTTATAAAGGATATATCCTCTTTATGAAAAATTTTAAACTCATTACATTGCAGTTTGTTATTAATGAGGTTTTTACTATAGCCTGATACTAGTGCAATAAAATCGTGTTTGTGAATGTTCATGTTCATTAGTACTTGTGCAAATTAAAAATCTGTTCTACACTAGCAAGCAAGCAAGAAACAAACAAACAAACAAACAAACAAACAACCCACAAACACCCCTGCACACAAATGTACATTCATAAATACATATGGTAACAAGAATGCTAATCAATTAGTAATTATCATGAGTGATTATAAACCATTAAATAACATTTTTAATTTAAGATGAAAATGTGAATAAATTTGGTAAATTATACCAAATAAAAACATAGCAGTAAATCCACTTGCTAAATAACACTATTGGATATACTTGTTGGTAAACTTTTATAATTACGTCATGAAAAAAAATCCCTTGCATCTGATTTTGCATTTTTATGATTATATGTTAAAAATATCTGTTGTTTGTCACTGTGACAATCCACTGCCATTTGTGAAAGGAACCAACCATTCCAGGTGATTTTTTACAGTAATTAAGTATCCATTTAACAAATTAATCCTTTGAACCTTCCAGTATATTTGATTAGTATTAAACATGCTTTTATATATAGTTCCACTATATTTATGGATATTTAGTCTGAAAACTCCTATTGTCTAACAATTTGTGCAAGTGAATTTAAGAGATGATTTTATTATTACTGTATCGTGGTTTGGCTATTCTATTTCAAGTTTGTGGTGTTCTTTTTAGCAAATTTAATTTAAAAACAGATATATAGAAATCTTGACTATGTTTTTAGTAGACTCTTAGTATCACATTTTTATTAGTAGTATTATTAATCTTTATATTATAGTTTTAAATTTATAATCTCATTTGTTCATATTTCTTATTTCATCTTATTCTAATTTAAGAATGGTTAATTTAGTAATGCTGTTAAAGTTATAGTTTTTCTTTTCTCTCTTCCCTTTTCTGAAGCATATTTTCAGTTAAATATTCTTTAAATTAATGATGAAAATTGATGAAATAAATATTCTTTAGTTGCCAACCATGCTATTCTTTAGTTACTATTAATTCTTAAATTTACTGAAGACTACTGCCAATGAAGAGCCAAGAGTGGTTTTAAGGAGTGGGCTGGGACAGAAGGTGGGGGATTATAGATTTACATTCATTCTTATGTCTTTTCAGGTTATTTAGATATTAGAATTGCTATCTTTGTATTCCCATTCATTTTGAATAAAGAAAAATGGTATTCAAATTTTGTTCATTGTAATAATATTTTTAAAATTTGTATAAACTTTTAAACAAGAAGAATATTAAATAACAAAATAAAAAAAATGGCAAATTGTTAACCAAGTGAAAAATTTTTGCTATTTCTACCATATTGTTATGAGATTTTGTTGACAAAAAATAAATTTAAAAAAAAATTATCACAGAATGCTTTTCTAAGAAGCATGATTTTTACACTTGTACATAAGTTGTTACTTTTACATTGTACCTGTACATTAATGTTATTCTGTTGCTAGCAGATGTATGTTAGTATTCATTATTGCCTGGCATTGTTTTATTTGTGCTTTTTTTTAATTTATTTTTTGTTTGTTTGTTTTTTGTGTTACTTAATTGTTTTTTGGTGTATTAAAAGTATTTCCTCCCAATTAACATTATCACCATTAAATGCAATCTTTGAAAGCAGTGCCAGATTATTTCCTTTTTTTTGGTATTAAAAAAAAAGGAAAACATGAATTTCAAAATAATAGAAATAGCATTTGAAGGAAACTTACTTTTTCCTTGTTCTTTCTTTCTTTTTTTTTTGGTGTGTCAGTAGCAGAGTATTTATAATTTAAAGTTCATAGCATATTTCATGTCAGTCTTTTTTAGAATTTTATTTTAAAATACACAGTTAATACAGGAACTTGATAGTATTAAACTTCAGTAAAAACCATATTATTTAAATTTAAATAGTACAGAAGAGAACCTTTACTATGCCATAGTTTTGGTCCAAGATTTCTCTTGCCACAGTAAATTGATACAACATTATAGCATGTTCATGTTAATGTAATGCATAGATAAATTTTAAAAATGTGGTTCATCCATTGACCACCTTATTTCTAGATCTTTGCTAACAAATTGCTGTATAATGGGATTCTGCTGCAACATTTTTTTTTTAATTCTAATCTAATTCTTAAATTTTCTTCGCTTGCTTTGTTCACTTAAATTGTTCTTAAGTGAACATATGAAAAGGAGTGGAATTTAAACAAAGAAAAACATCATTTAATTTTTCTTTTCTTTTCTTTCTTTTTTTCTTTCTGTTTTTTGGAATATTTAAAACCACACAATTGCATGCATAGCCATTCTGGATGCTCTTTATAATAATCCACGTTTTGTTGCTGTTGCTTCGTATTCTTTGTTGTTATTTTGGAGGTAAAAACATCCATATTCTTGCTTCTATGAATTTTTTGAGTATTAAACAAAGTGTGATTTGATTTTGGGACATTCTTAACATTTATTAGTATTCTGTGTCATTAAACATATTACAGTATTTATTTATTTATTTTTTCTTTTTTTACTCTTTTCCCTCAAGAACTTGGAAAATAATGTTTAGTTTTCTTTTATCATTAAGGTATTGATAAGTAACCATTATTCATAATTTTATGTCATTACTTTGAAGAATCCTGTTAATATTTTATAAAATACTCCTTTTAAACACCAAACAAAAAAGAAAGAAAAAAAAGAATCATGGAAATATCATATTCGATGTATTTTTTAATATATGTTAAGAAATTTATCCATTTGGGAGTTTTTAATTGTATATATAATTTTCTTTTCAAATTTTTAATTTCCTTGTCATTTTAATGTAAAATCAAACATGACCTTATATAAGTTTTCACCTTGCCCCATTATGTAAAAAGAATTTTTCACCCATGTATTTTGGCTGATTTTTTGTGTAAAGATGTATAAATTTGTAGTGGTATATACACGTACACATCCATATATATATTTATGCAATTTCAATTTTTTTAGTAAAAGAAGAACAAGCAAACAATTTTTTAATTTTATTTGTTGATTTCAAATAATTTTATGTCATAATAAATATTTAGTAATTCATTCTTCTTTTCAGAGTAATTATTATTCTTAGTGGTATGCACGAAAATAACATACTGATAATGACAGGAACACCCATATTCACCAATAGCAGCTTAATTCGCTCTTTTGCTAGTCAGGCTTGAAGTGTTCAACTTCATTTTAACCTGATTGGTATTCACCAACATTTCAAGGCGGCAAGTTGGCCATAACCTACAATGATAAATATCTTATGCATGTATTCAGCACGTTTTAAAACGAGCTTAAACTTTGATTCAACCGTGTCATATACAAGAAGAATATAAGCGATGTATAACAATTAAGATAGAGAATAATAATAGAAACATCACAAAAAAACACAAAAAATAATATACGAGGCCTTTCGGTCTTTTTTATCAATGACCTTCATCAGGTAGAGAATTTTTTGAAAGTTTTTAACTGATTTCTTCATCAGTGAGAAGTTTTTAAGAATAATACATTTAAAGAATTAAAAGAACATTGTTATAAACATAGTATTGTCCAAAACATTATTACATTATTTTGAAATTATCAACTGATTAAAGGTTTTAAGAAAATGAATTTTAAAAATTAAAACATTGTTACAAATATTGTATTGTTAAAACATACAGTAGTTATATTGTTATTTCTTATTGAAAAAATGAAAGAAATAATTGATCAAGGACGATTTTACAAAATTAGAAGCATCTTTATAATTAGGTCCTTGATTAGGTCCTTGAAATATTATTTTTTGTGTTTTTTTGTGATGTTTCTATTATTATTCTCTGTCATATTCAACACGCCCTTAAGTCAAATTAAAAGTTGCTGAGTTTAAGTTGGCCTCTATGGCTGCTTAAGTTGAACTTAGACTGATGCATATGCGCAGTATATCTCTAGCCACTCTGGCTAAATAAAAACAAAATGGAGAACGATATGCAGTGTCTTCGTACTCTGGAAGATGTTATGTTTCTAAACAAATTCATTCATCGATGATGTTTGCGAAATTTTCTACGCATGAGACCCAAACGTCTTTCTCAAACTGAGAAAAATTACTGTCACATTGTTTAAATATAAATTTTTTTTCTGTACACGTTGAAAGTAAATTTATTCTTACCATATTGTTGTTTAGTCGCCATGGCCATACTAGGAATGAAAACTGTCCATGACTTCAGGTCATATATGTGTCAAAGGTCACGTGAAACTTTGTACCAATGACAGAAGTCGACACAACGTTTGGCCACTATGGCTTAGACAAGGTGCCATCCTGAACTTAAACAATGTTGGTGAATACCAGAGACAAATGAAAGTAAGAGACTGGTAGTGACCTCCCCTCTAGTGGTGCCTTCGCGCCGCCATATCGGGATGGGCAAGAAACAGCTGATCGCCGTAGGCAATGCATGTGAATCAATCGCAAACATTTATTTTTTCTAATATCTACCTAAGATATCTCGATGAATTTATTATGGAACCACCAGAAAAACTTGCTCTATTAAACAAAAAAATAATCATTCAAATCGGCCCATCTGATAAAAAGTTATTTGATGATAAATAAAGTTATTTTTAAACATAAATTAAAAAAAAAATAGTTTAAATGAAAAAGGAGGAAGATATATTAAACAATTAACTAGGAAAATTCTCCTTTATAAATTATAATTTTAAAGTAAATAAAATAAAATATACAGATTACATCAAATTACCTTTGATATGGAGTATAATAATAACTCACCGGACCATATTAAGGTTACTTTCTCTTGTCTCTCTTCTTATTTCGATCTGTATCTGTTTTGTTTTTTTGTTGTTGTTGTTTTTTTTATAATTAAAAAGCAATTAATTTACGAAAATTCTCCTTTATAAATTCCTTTATTTAAGGTAAATAAAATAAAATATACATAACAATAATTTGGATTATAATTAATGAACTGTATATTTTATTTTATTTACTTTAAAATTATAATTTATAAATGAGAATTTTCATAAATTAATTGCTTTTTAATAAAAATATAAAGAAAAAAGCATACAGATCGAAATGAGAACAGACAAGCGAAAGTAACCCTCCCCCCCTTTTAAAATAACCCTCATTGTTTTTCTGGTGTGAATCTATTGTTTCATAATTTATGAAAGAAAAAACATGCCTGTCAGTTGTTGTGCATATAATTGCACAAATCGTTTTTTAATAGGATCCAATATTTCATTTCACAAGTAATCGTGTGTATTAATAATATGTTAATAGTTTATTAGAATCTGTGGATTAAAATAGTTAATAATATGTGGATTAGAATAGTTTATTAGAATAAACTGATTATTATCTCTGGTCCAATTATTTTATTCAACTGAGAATTATTTCTTCCTTTTTTTTGTTTAAAAAAAATTGAGTACCTTTTAAAAGTATTTTAGGTTACCAGATTTTCTTTTAATTTAAAATTTTAAAATCAATTAGCTAAAATTTGATAAATTATGTTAGGTTTGTTTATCAATAGTAAGAAACACTTTTAAATATCTTCCCAGTTTAAATGTTCTGACTTTATTAAAATGACATTTTTATTTTCTTAAAATAATTTTGTGACACAGCTTGTTAAATTTTTTAAAGTATAAACATCTAATTGATATTTCAATAAAGATAAGTATTGTGATAAACATTTTTATTGTGATGAATGCATTAAAAAAACAACTGTCACTCAATAAATGAGCACCAAGCTCATATAACCAGGTATAATATTTGCACAATAGATTTCCAAAGGATGACATTCTTCGTAAAAAGTGGATACATCTTATTAGGCGTAAGAATTGGAAGCCAAACTCTTATTCTTCAGTTTTCTTCATCTATGCTTTCACTTGTCTCTGGCTAAGCCTCCATTATTACAATAACGATAGGAGTTGCGAGTTGTACGCGCTCTTTTAAAAATTCTTAAGGCATTGAATCAGCTATTGAAAGTCATTAAAAGTATACGTTATCGTTAGTTAATGCAATAAAGTTTTTTTTTAAAAAATCAGAAAACAGGTTACGCTTACTAACACCTCTTGAAGTCATCTACAAAAACAGCTGAAATAACATTGAGAACATACGCCACCTTACGTTTCTGCCATTCCCATAATGGAGATCGCTGCACTTCTGGTGGCACCAGTAGCGCTCAGCAAAATGAATAGGGCACTGCCAGTCTCTTACTTTCATTTGTCTCTGGTGAATACCAGTCAGGTATAAACGAAGTTGAACTGTCAAGCCTAACTTACAAAAGAGCAAGTTAAGCCAATATTAACTATAATAAATGCCTGGGCGCTGAAACGTCATACATTGTTACATCACCTCAGTAGGGCATTGTTAATCGTATTTCCACCATTAATAAGCCCTAAATTTGCCCTTCTGATGATGATGTAACAATGAATGGCGTTTTGTCACCGAAGCATTTATTATACACTGCTTTGCAATGAAATCGCCCCACCAACAAGGAGTTATCTGACGTTATCCATATTTAGTGGGGGGGGGGGGGGGTCGTCTACCTCCAACTAGTAAACTATTAGATGCATCTTTCAACATAACATACATCAAGAAATGTGGATGCCGTGTCATGTTTCTTACGGTGAACAGGCACATAATACTTGATGAGCTGGGGATGGGGAAATTACAGTGGATGGTGCACCAGCATACAAGGACAGAATCAGTGGATGTGGAAGCATATCGCCACTGGGCCATTAGTCCGCTATTTTTACTCGTCTTGAACTTGTGCAGAATAGGCAAAATTGAAGAATATCTGAATTATCTTCAAATACAGTGGTACCTTGCATAACGAACGTGGGTTCGGGGTGAAAATCGACTCGCACAATGAAACATGCCTCACATAACGAACCGGGCACGTGCGCTCACACGTGTTTGTTTTGTTGTTGTTCGAACATGGTTCGTTGCACGAGTTGATTTTCACTCCGATACCGTCCCGCATAATGAATCGAACCTGTGCGCTCACACGTGTTCGTCTTTTTGTGGCAATGAAAGCACAAATAAATCTATAGGCTCCGTGCACAAGCGAGAGGGTGCCACTGAATTTTACCTATGAAAAATGCACAATTTTATCACCAGACGACAGTCGTATATGTAATCTCTGCTATTGACATATTGAGTTTATGGTTCAAGTCTAGGCCGTGAATTTTTTTTACTATTTTTCTCTATTTAATTATTAATATCGGAGGTATGGCATGAAAAAATCCTCCAAAGACCCATTTTCAGTTTAATTTAATAAGTTAATCCAAAAGTAGAAATTAATAAATTGCAAATCCAAAATATTAATTTATTTATATCCTTGACATATGTTTGCACATTTCAGTAGCAACGCTATCTTCTTCAGCACGTCTAATTTTAGTATTATTAATTTCTACTTTTTAGTAACCTTCCACAGTTGTTTTTAAGATTTTGTTCACATTTAATTCAATGCAATTCAAAACAATTTTACCCTATGAAAACTGTTCAATTCTGCCACTTGGCACGCTATCAATTGCATCTGCACGGAGCCTATAGCCAGAAGGAGATGAAAATCTAGTGCAAATAAAAATAGGCTTAAAAGGGATTGGAAATGTTGGATTAGGTTCGTTGTTTTTTGGTTTTTTTTTAGGAATTTGTCACCAATTTTCTTGTCTCAGAAATGAATTAAACTCTTTTCCATTGGTTACTATGTAAAAATGAGTTTCACATAACGGACTTCGCTTAGTAACGAATTAGGTTCGTTATGTGAAGCACCACTGTATAAATAAAGCTTTTTGTTTTTGCATTAAGATATTTTAGATTTCGGTTAGCAGTAGACATTATAGCATTATAAAACTATATTATTAATAAACCTATTTAATTATTAATTTAAAATTTATATCCTGCAGGTAAAATTTAATTATTTTTCAGCTTTGTGGATGTTTTTAAAACATCCTTAATTACGTGTTTTAAAAAATCATTAGTGGATAAGGACTCGAATGGGTGGGTGCCTGAGAGCATTCCATTTGATTTGATGTGTTTTTTTATTATTTATTTTGAATTTCAATCTTTAATATGAAATATGTTTTTTCACCGACATTTTTTTTTTGTTTTGGTCGCAATTTTCTCATCAGGAGGTGCTGAGCGGTTGTTTGGGTGAAAATTGCTGGGACTGCGAGAGAGAATAATAGGTCGACTTGTGAAGTTGCCTCCAGACATTTTACCATTTGTGACATTTCATACCCATTCAATTTTAAAAACCTTTTGCATTGCTCAACTTAGAATTAATTTCGAAATTACAATTAATTCTTACAATCAAGTGAGTTTTACTTCTTGCTTTGTTGTAGATGTACTACCCTATACAGTGCCATAACGCGTAAACTTGTATGATGGTATAGCCTTCTTTTAGAGCCCTGTTAAATTCAGGCATACAGCATGCCACGATCATAGTGTGCTCCGCTTCGAAGTGTTTGCATCATTCTATCGATTGTATTCGCAAAACTTCAACAGAGGGGAAAGCGTAATTACAGATAGCGTAATAACGGGATGAATAAACCCTTTGGAAGAAGCATTATTGCATTAATCAGCCCAAAGTAGGCATTTGAGACGAGATGATGTCCGGGTGCCCTTTGGGGTATGTTTCAGTGTATGTTGACATATGGATAGAGAAGTGAAATTGAGGTAGGAAAGTCGATCCAATTTAGTCGATTCAGTTATACCTGCTGAAAAATTCTTGGTTTAACCCCCATAAAAAGCATCACAGGGTGGAATGAACAGCTTCTGTGCGATCTATAAATTTTTACAAAATCGAACTAACTCATCATCACGTTTTAGCCCACCATAGAGTTCATATTTCCACACCACATAGATGGGTAATTATTTTTTTAAGAATTCCAGTCTCTTCAAATAGTGTGCTGGAAATTCTCTACATTAGGTGGGCGGGAATCCATGCTGCGAGCCTGAGAGGCTGTACATTCATGTACAATCTTTTGAGTCTATAATCCATGACGTCCAGCAAATACAGACCTATTTGCCTTTTTGCACCATTGACAGCAGAAAGAATCCATTAGAATTCATGCTAGCCAATGCAAAGCTTTTTTTGCTTTTTTATGTTGTTCCCATGCTAGCCAATGCAAATGCGGCTGGCATAACTTTCCAGAGAGATCCCCTTGGCAGAAATTTCTGTCGCAGCAATCAGTTTCAGAAGTTTGTGATAGTGATATCACTCTGAAATGGGTCAGTGCCCCTAAAATAGTGAATGATGGATGTGAATTTTATACATGCTTCACTTAGGAGTATGACATTGCTGAGGTAGGATTGCTCCAGCTCTCATCAGATGGATGACTCTGAATTGTCTTCTCAGCAGCATGTATAAGGATTCCTTCATTTCTAAACGAGAAAAAAGCTCTATATGGGAAGAACTCCTATGTAATTGAGCATTTGGTTCAATAATACAAAGGGAAAGAAGCCTTTCTTTAATTCTTTGATATCAAATGCTCACAGGAATTCTTTCAGGGGCAGTGTGATGAAGGAGAAGGGAGTCCAGAAACCTGATTCTTGCCTCCTTGACCTCCAATAATAGCACTTTAGATAGCTAGTAGCCTAATAGTTGGTAAATAACATTCGGCTTGAAGCCTTGTTTAAATAAATAGGCGAATGTGCTATTAAATCCTTTAAAATTGCGTGCGAATACCATCACATTTTCAAATGTTGGGCCTCATTCATCCTCTCGTTGGCACCTTGATTTTTGGAAGGAAGATCGCTACTTTTCTGTTAAACAAAACAAAGCCCAACTTTGCGACGTCTGTTGCAATGAACGCAACGTTTCTCTCGGATAAATGCCCTTTTTGGGTTTTGAAATTTTTTTTGCACTTTGATGCATGTTACACGCTTTGTTACATAGGTTTGGGTTTTGGTGGGCTTTTGTAACTCAAGACCCTTAAAAAACTGTTGCATTTTTCACAGTGCACATGGGAAAATTTTAGTCTCCTGGCATGTTGACCTCCACACATACAACATCTACCTCATGTAGTGGAGCCTTAAAAACCTTGATTTTCGTACCGTATGGTAAATCAGTTAGATATCTCCTTGAATAACGTGTATTTGTCTTTCTGCTATGACCTGAAGTAAGGTCTCCTCCCAGAGAACATCCAAACAGGCTTAGACCTAAGGAATACTACTGAGAAATGCCTGCTGCCAGTGACGCCGTTACATCCGAAAATAAGCTTCAAATGCTCTGATAATGCCACCATCAAATGGTTGCAACATAGAGGTTGTGACATGGCATGTCAGTTGGGATGCCGTATGTGCCTGGTGGGAACGTTTGGGAGTAATGAAAAGATTGTGTTTGAGTTAGTAATGCTCGAATTTGGGAGGGGGGGGTCATGTTCATCGAATTCGTTTGTGTTGCGTTTTCGTGGTGGGACGTTTTGTGAGTCATTTGTTCTGGGTATGTATGTTTTTTTAATTGTATTTGGGTGTAGTGTAGGGTTAAAAGGGGTTCTTTTGTTGCTCAATTATTAAATTATTGTATTTTATTAGTTTTGCTTCGGCGTTAATTGTTGGTTGCCAATAGTGTTGCAGCGTTGATCGATTGTTCTTTTGTTTGTTGGAGGCTGGTATTGTTTTCAGCTGTCTGTGAAAATCCTCCCAGCTTCCAGCAGCCAATTGTTGCGCTATATTTGGAGATTTTCTTTTTTTTTCATAAAATTAAAATAACTTGTATTTACGTTTTTTTTCCTTCACTTTGTGGCTGATTTTCAGGCAGAGCAGGCAGCGTCCTGACTTAGCAGCTGAAGTATGCAATGCATGTGGTCCTAAAGTCAGCTTTTGTGTATTTTGTGCATTATATACTTAAATAATGTTATTTATTATACTTGTTAATCATAATTAAAGTTGTATTTTGTTTTAAAAAAAGGCACAATACATACATACAGTCTGTTGAATGTCGGGCAAGCCTACCTTCTCTAGAGAGCAATGGCAGCATTCTTTCAAACGTACTGTTGGACTTTTAAACAAGCCAGTATGAAGAGCAAATCATCCTTGAAAACGTCATGGCAGAGCGTGGTGAATGTGTGGTAATCACCATAGTGAAAAAGACGAGTTTGATGAGTGACGATTTTAAATATTTTTGCCGCGCGGAAGTACCTAAGACCTGCGAACAATTAGTTTTGACGTGGAGCGAGTACTCCCGTACACCTGTTATTTTTCAAGCATTGAGATATCTTCCCAAGAGACCAGTAATCAATGAGCTAATGTACAAGTTGACAGATGACGAACAGTTTTGACTGTCTTAAATTACGCTCTGTGGATTGAATGCAAGGTAGCTAGATTATGCTGTGTTGTAACAAGGTTATGCCATTGACTATTGTATCTGTCAGTAAAGCATATGTATTAGTGTTTAAGCAGCTTATTCCCCTAAGTTCATATGCTAGCAGTTATTATCAGTTCGGAAATTTCTTTGATTCTATCCACACTCACATCTGTTTTTTTGCTTCACGTTCACGTTAATACACAAAACAATACAAATTCCTTGTCTTGTACAACGATGCAGATGCACAACAAAGTATTAACATGAATACCATAAAAACTGGGATACTTGCTCGCATCTTTATAAGCTAGATCGCAAGGCAATACTTTACCATCCGCGTATTTTACTGTATTAGCAGCAGATTTTGACGCAGCGCCAAACGTCGTCATGACAGATTTTAGCCGTCCTTAGAAGGATGCGCCTGCTCACAACGACATGGCTAAAAGACTTAATTAATAAGCCTTACCTTGTAAAATCTACTTGAGAGTCCACCGACGAATTGTCAAAAGCAACCAGGTTCAATGATGATGCACCTTTACAATTCAAGGTCACAGCGTAATGTGCAGTTACTTTTGAGCCTTTTGCAACCGTTGCCTGAAAGAAGCATCGTGATTAGCACGCGACCGCGGTCGTTTTTTATTTAGCGACCTTCGATCATTATCCTGACTCTGGTCTATCTGATTGGGCAAGTCACAGCAAACAATTGTCGCTCTCTCAAGGTGATGGAAAAAGAAGATATCAACCACTCCGATCACGTTCACGCTTTGAATTTGTTACTATATCATTTTTGCTTAGTAAATGAATGATACACCAAATTTTTATAATGTGTTTATTAATAAATTCACGAGGGTAAAGTCACGAGAACCTGTGTCAGCGAACAGCAGCTACGTCAGCCATGATTCTCCAACTGAATCGGCGCGTGGCCTTCGAGATATTCGGCGGCCACGATCGGCGACAGATATATCTCGAAGGCCACGATCGGCGACAGCCGAAGACAACTACCCAGAATCCATAGCGAAGTAGATTCGCCTGATTGGCTAGATCAGAAAAGATGCCTTAATAAACGCGTAAAAACCTAGCCATCCCAGATCTTGAAAAGACGCGTGACCGACGGCAGATACGTTACAGATGCTAATTGGAAAACGAGTGAGTTTTTCAAAAATACCCAAAAAAGACGCAGATGCCTAACTAACGCCAAAGAGTCACTAAATGGAAAACGGGCTTAACACGCGAATGGTGCGCACCACGACACGAACCACCATCACGACGCGCCAACACGACTGAGCTTATCCAATGTCCTCTCAATCCAGTATCCAGTATAATGCAGTGAGAGCAATAATAACGATTACACAATATATAAGGTACAGTCAGGTGCATAAATGTTTAGACTTAAATCATAGTTGAGCACGTTAATAGAACATCCCAAGCATATTTCATTCATAAGGGACAGGTCCAGTCTAATCTACCTTGACACTCAATAAAAGTACCTGGTAAACTCAGTTCCTACGGAGCTGGTAAAAAATTTTTTGCACCCAACTGTACAAGGATTACAATGATCGGGTGCTTATGATTGGCTAGTATGGAATTTGTAGATCAAGAAAACATCAAAATAAAGTTATGAATACAGAATGAGTAAAAAAAATTTATAATTGGCTAATTATGAGGGTCGTATGAAAAAGAAAATTATTTATGTTATCCAAAGTGTATACAAGGAATTTAAAAATACTCTCCAAATGCGTTAAGGCATTTATCCCACAGTGTAAGAAGGTGTGTAATTCCAGTGTGTGTGGAACCATTCCAAAACCTCTTCCTTCACTTCATCGTCCGACTGAAACCTGCGGCCTTTCAGATGTTTCTTGAGATCCCCAAACACATGAAAGTCACATGGGAAAAAGTCAGGGCTGTAAGGTGAATGCTGCATTACTTCCCAGTTGAACTTTTTGATGAGGATCTACCGTTGCTTTCGAGGTGTGGGGACACGCGTTGTCGTGGAGAAGAAGCACTCCTTCTGTAAGAAGTCCAGGACGCTTGCATTTGATGGCCGCGCGCAGTGCCTTCAGTGTGTCCCCATATCATGCTGCGTTAACTGTGGTGCCTTTTTCAAGAGTGTCCAGTAAAAATCGAGCCTTTGCAATCAAAAAACACGATCAACATAACCTTCCCCATGCTGTTTGTGATTGCTTTTGATTTTTTCGCGATTTGACTATGATTTGATGCGATTGCTTGTTTGGACGAAGCAATCACTCGCAGAGCTTCGAAGCGCGAGCTATCGTTCTTTCTCACGTGATGCAACAGTTTGGCTCAATTTGCATGTGGAGTTTTGCAATTATTGAAAACAAAAACTTACAATCCTACACGTCTTCTTTTTTTCCCCACACAAATTTTCGTTTTCCTTTGTACGACCCGTTAGCCACTGCTTTTCCACAACAAGGTTTATTCATCATGAATACGTATTTCGACTGCTATGCACTCGTTTTTCAACATCACTGAGGTATATAATGCCAACAGGCCATTTTTTTTATTTTTTATTTGTTTTATTTTTTTATTTATTTAATTTAATTTATTACAATGACAATTATCTATCCAGGGACAGTATGCACAGAAGTTAGATCCCTGGATAGAGAACAAAATTGCCAATACTGATTAAAAAATTAACGAGGTTAATAATAATAAACTAAGTCTAAAAAGTATACTAATAATACATAGTTAACCAATCAGGATCCAATTACACAGATACATGAAAGGTTTAAAGTCCAATCGGATAAATTATTCTACACAGTGATTTATACTTATTTTTAAGTGTAGTAACAAGCCAAAAAGGTAAATTGTAATGCATAATGCTTAAGCATCACATTAAAGGTAATATGTAGGATTTCCAGAATGAGTATTTAGCCAGTTTTAGAATTTAGAAT